>JACDRP010000490.1:0-41195 GCA_013841185.1 Hycleus phaleratus | reverse complement strand
TTTCGAGATATGAATTTTTTATAAAACACTACAAAATCAAAATTTTCAGAAAACCATAGGTCATGTTAGCAAAGTCCATTTCAATATATGCATTCAAAAATATACCATTCCATTGAAAATACGAAAGTAGGGTGCACTACCTCATACATCGGAGTTTAGGTGGAAAAACGGAAAATTTCAGAAACTTTCATCAATTAGAACTTCTTAAACTTCGAATAGACCATCCACTTGGCTCACTCTGTATATTGGGTTGAGCAACCTACTTTTTTTATTTTAAATTATATGGTATATTTGTCATTACGTATTGTGAAAATGAATTTTGATGATATGATTTACCGTTTAACAATAGTTTCTCAAATTTTAATTTTGCAGTATTTAACAGAAAAAAAACAACAACATATATTTAAGAATATTGTTGCTAAACAACTCAAACTTTAAACTCAAATAGTTAAATTTATGTACTTTATTACGCTAAATTTCATAGAATTGAATTATCTTTCAGCCTTTTGCCGAAATAAATAAATTTTTCTTTCAGCTACTTTTCAAATTGTAATATCATCCTTATTTTTAATGGAACAACCCGTATTTCTTTATAAGACTGGGTAGAGAAAAAGATTCTGAATGGAAGTGATAATTTTTCAGTTATTTAAGGTTTTTAATTTGCAATTAATTATTTCCCTGAAAGAAAATAGACAAACAAAGAACTGTCACAATTGACATTTAAATATTGAATTCTTTTTAAATTTTTAAATGAAAAACCACAGAAAGACTCGATAATTGAATTGAATGATTCCTTTTTCCGTGTAAAATTTGCGCAAATTGTAAAATGTAAAATATTTAATATTAACCTCAAAATATGACAGGTTATATTGCTAAGCTTTCTATGCATTTCTTTATAGGAGAATTATTAAGGCTTAGGCGACTAGATATTAGTCATTTTTACTCAAAAGAGAAAATTAATGGAACTTGAAAATTTTGAAATACTTAAAAAATCAATAGAAATGGATATAAAGAATGTGAATACAATTCGACGTAGAATTCTTTCTGTTTTGCGGCAATAATAGCGATATTATTCAACTCGCTAGTGTATCGAAATGAGTACTTTTCGATACACTGTGAAATAAAGGAAAATGTAGTATTTTTTTTTTTTAAGATTGGTTACGTTTTCGTTGTTATTGACAACTGTCAAATACTAAACAAAATATATATTAATGTTCAACTGTTATATCAGTAACAGTAACCCCCACCAAATTCCCTAAATTTNAGCAAAATTTTCCGAAACGGAAAACTTTCTCTAATACCCCTTAAAATGCTTTTTCTGTGTTGTTTTATTTATAGCACTATTCACGAAAATAAGCAAGTTATCGATTATTAAATATTGGGATGGTTTGGACACCAATTGGAAAAAAGAGAATTTAACTTTTTGGCAATTTCCGGAAAAACCAGCAAGCCGATTGGGGAATTTCTTGAATGTATGGAATGCCTTTTCTATTTTATAAGAGTTTATAGAAAATAGACAGAAAAATAAACAACATTGGTTGTTATGAGGAAGAATCTAAAAATTTTGCAAAACTTTACGCAGAAGCATGCGTCAAAATTTCCTCTGTAACTCAAAATACAATCGGAATTTTCTGAAACGAAAAAAGTCCTTAGATCCGCCTTGAATCGCTCTTTTTAAATCTGTTTTAATTTTTACGATACTTCCAAAAACAAGCGAGATATCGTTGTTGAAAATTATTTCATATGTAAAGAATAATTAAAAAGGCGTTGCATGGGCCTCCTAATAACACTGCTATTAGGAGGCCCATGCAAGAACTTTTTAATTCTTTTTTAAATACGCAAGATAATAATCCGCCCGATCCAGACCAATACAGGTGCTATTAAAAAAAATACAAGCTTACGTTATATTTGTAAAACTGTTATTCAAAATTGAATTTCATAAATCGAACATTAAAATTTTGAAAAAAAAAAGAAAACAATTGAATAACTTGAAAACAAATGAATGTAACAAAAAAAAAAGAACAGTAGGTCTTTCGATTAAGCTCAAAAAAGTAGTACAAGAATATCCCATCGCCGCTGATAAGAGATTTCCTCGAGTACCATCGAAAATAAACCAGCCTGTACGAAAATTTGAGTAAATTTATTGATTTATTAAGTGATTATTAAAAATAAATGGGACTAAATTGGTAATGTACTGCCAACGGATCTGGTGAATATCCTTGAGAAGAACGATAGACCACTACTACCACCCGGTATATTCGTTATAATTGTCCATAATAAACTGATAATTTGTCCAACAGCAAACAGGACAGTGAACGGTGTACTTTGCAGGTGTAACGCACAATATAATGTTGCAAATAATGTACTACCATAGATTAACGTTAACAAGATACGTTCTTTCGAAAACATATGTTTTAGATAAGCCAACGGACCCCATAAGAAGAAGAAACTGTAAATAATAACGATATAAATTGGATTATTTTCGAACATTTTATAATTCCATCGATTCAATTAACCTTAATACGAAGAATAGACTGCCTAGTGTGAACAATAAAGCGAATTTTCTCGCTTTAAACAACAATACTGGTATATAAATCAACGATATTGAAAAGCATAAAACACCCATGAATATACACAAGACGAATAGGGTGATACGTTGGAATCGTGTCTTGAATTAAAGTACAATTAATTGATAATAATTACGATTTTTACTCAAATTTACCAAACTGGGGCAGCAGTCTTTTTTCGTTTCTTGGAACCATGTATTCTCATCGTCTGTCTGTTGTTGGTTGGAACGATTCAACCAATTCGGTGTCTGTATCGTTGGTATTTGTAATTTGAACGATGACGATAGCGATTTCTTTTGGTCGCTTTGTAACAGGAGATATTCGTCTAAATCTTTCTTTAAATCTACCATTCTTCTATAAAATTGTTTAATTAATTTTTAATTATAATAAAGGGATAATTACAATAATTTAGAGAAATTAAATCAATGTTGACGTTTAAATTTGAGGTTAGATTGCTTGTACGCCATCTAGTCGAATTTTGTTAAACTAATGTATAATGTATAGTCTATCAGAAATTATAGTGTATTTAGAATTGGTAAAACAATAAAATTGTGGAAATTTACAACAAAATCATTAAATTTAATTAATTATACTAATTTCGCTCACTTAATGGAAGATTGGCGAAATAAAAGTCCCTAAATTTTACTAATTTAACGCCATATGTAACTGTATCTGTATTCAGTTGGTATCGCAATTTTATTATCAAGTGACCATAACAAAAGTATTGTTTTCAATTACGTGCTTCTAAATCATTGGTTGTTTTAAAATTTGGCGCCTATAAACAAACAAGTGTTTTGTTGTCAAATTTTGCGCTTTTACATTAGAACCAATCAGATTCTTTCTAAATAAAATTCGATATTCAGTGACTCATTCAAGAAGGGTAATTTGGAATTTAGAGGTTAGAAATTACTTAATTTCTAAATTTCGATCCTAATAGCTGTTTTATTCCATTGCAATATTTATGAAAAAAAGCAAATTTTCGATTATTAAATATTGACATGAATGACTCATTCAAGGAGGGTAATTTGGAATTTAGAGGTTAAAAATTACTTAATTTCTAAATTCCGATCACTACTAGTAAGTGGTCTGTGATCAAAACTCAAAATCCAATGTATTCTAGATATTATTTTTGAGTTGTGTAAACTTGCCTGTGAAATAACCAATTGGAAGTTGACATTTAGGCGCGTAAAATTCAAATCACTCCTCCTAGATTAAAAATAGTGTGTAAGTCACAGAAAAATCGTTAAATACAACATTCTCCACCTTAAAATAAAATAAAAAATAAAAATAAAACAACATAATGTTATCCAAAATCACTAAAATTTTGAAAAATTGTACAGAAGTGTGACGGTAATCAAATTTGGAAGTTTAAGATAAAAAATTTGAATAAACAAACAGGGAATTTGATTTTACAAGTTGAACAACTTGTTTCTAAATGGCGCGTAATTTAAAATATCCAATCTGACAAAAAACCCAAAGCTTAAAATTTTGATTTTGATTTTTGCAGTTTTGCACTTTTTCGAGTATTTTGTAAAAAAAAAAAGAATAAACCAATATATTTTGATATGAAATCGCTAAAATATTGGCAAAATTACACAGAAATACACGAATAATTGGAATTTAGAGGTTAGAAATTCAGTAAACAACGGCCTGCCAATATGACCATACAAGTTCGCCAGCTCGTTTTTGGAGGGCGCGCAATTTAATTTCGCCTACAACTTTCTAAAAATTCCAACAATTTCAATATTGTGTCCAAACCACTATTTCCACCAAATTATTGGAAATTCGTCTTTTACAAATATTCTCTTATCTATTTTGTTTATTTTATTGAATTTGAAGATGAAAAACAGTTTTTTTTTAATAAATAAATTTCCAGCACGTGCCACATTATCAATCAAAAAATGTATACACACGATGTGTACATGATGTACTTATCGCTAAAATATTGGAAATAATAGCAAAATCAAAATTTTCTTTGAATAAAACAACTTATTCTAATCGAAAATCGCCAAAATATTGGACAAATAGTAGCAAAAATGTCGCAAAACCTCAATCAAATTTAAAATTTAAGGTTAGAAATTGTAATAAACATTGTTTTCAAATGGCGCGCAATTCAAAATTTTCAAGCTTTCCAGCTTGTGCAAAAGAACCTTATTACTTGAAAAATAAAATAAAGTTGCATACGTTCGGTAGAAAGATTTAAATTAGAATCGTGGCCAAGATCGTCTTTGAACGGTTCTTGGTTTTTCCCGATTATCCGGAAAACTACGGGTCTATCGGGAAATTTCTTAGATATTTGGAAAACGCTTTCAATTTACTATATAGGGTAGTTTGAACCGTTGAAAAATAATGATTTTAGCCAAGTTATAGTTTGGGAAAACATAGAGAAATATAAGAAAAAGGTGCCCTAACATTTTCCTCTGTAATTCAGTTTTCTCACAATTTCCCAAAACAAATAAGTCAATATTAGAGACCAAGAAATGCCCTTTTCAACGAGATATTACGCGTTATTCCAAATGTGCAATTGAAAGAAAAACCGTCAATCAAATATTCCTTTTTTCCGTCTACTTAATTAAATTTGGGGTTCAGAGGTTAGAAATTTAAACCGACAACGGATTGGCAATTTGATTTTACAAGTCAACCAGTTGTTTCTAAATAGCGCGCAATTCAAAATCTTCAATCCAATCAATTGAAATTTTACAATTGATTATAGATTTTAATTGTTAATTTACACACATCGATGGATAGTTCAAACCACCATTTCAAGCAGCTTATTAGAAATTTCTCTATTGTAAATGTTCTTTTACCTGTTTTTTCCATTATTGTATTTAACCATGAGGAACGATTTTCATTAAAAAAAAGAAGATTAAATAAATAAATAAATTTCTAACACGTGGCACTATTATCAATCAAAAAATGCACACATATGGTGTGTACATACATACATAAATACAAAATTTATTATGAAATATCAATTGAAATAAATTAGCCTTTTTAATATTCCATACTAGCAATTACAGATGATATTGACAATTCAAGGCAAATTAATAACAATCATAATGACATAGAAAAAATACAATAAATCAAAGAAACAACAAACGAATAAAATACAAAGATATTAAAACATTTTGCAACAATACTTAAACGTTTATTAAATATTCTAAATTATCGTACATATCCTTTGACACCAGTAGCAACAGCAATTTATTTCCGGTACTGTAAAAATAATAATAGACAAATAAAAATAAAACCGAAAAACTACCGCGAATAGAGGAAGTCGTCTCGTCTCGATTCTGATCTGCATTTTAACCAACCGACAGAGCTCGTTATACCGTATTTACCTCGCAATTTGTCATGCTTCAGTTGCATAGTGTCGTAGATTGATTCATACAGGATAGACAACAGGATTTCATCTCGGAGTTGGCTGTGGTTCCAAATTTACAGTCGTATTCTATAACTATTTGACGATTCGTTACTAAGACAACGCTACAGATCAACAATAACCTGTTTTTGTAAAGAGTGAGATAGAAGCTTGTTGTTAGAGAATACGACTATTAGTAAACTATGAATCAATCCACGACATCACGAAGTCAATTGTTGCACACCCTGTATTATAAATTTGACATTTATAATCTATTTGTCAAGAATACTACGACACTACGTTCCAAATACATGGCCAATTGAGAGGTAAAATTCCATAGTATACTTCATCTAGTAGTCTTTTATGAATTAAATATCTTGAAGATCAAGATCGAGATGATTTCCAAATATAAGAAAATTGGCTTTTTTGGACAAAGGATATCTCCTTTATTTTTCACTCAAAATTCAAGTGTTGGGGCTTGTTGGAAAGAGAATTTCAAGCTGCATTATGCAAATCTTATTCTTTTGCAAAATTTTGATTTATCGATAGAAATTTAGCAGTATACATACATAATTCAACCTATATTACTTTATTTGCAATAGAAAACTAAAGGGGTTTTCCAAATGTGCAAGAAATTTGCCAATTGTTTTGGTAGTTTCTGGAAAATTAAGAGAAATTACAAAACTTTGAAGAAAACTGATTTGCACAATTTCTGAAATAGCCACGTTTTGAAAATTTAGGTAAAATCTTGGGAAAATTAGCCATTTTCACCGAATGAAAATTATTTTTTTGAAACCGTTCGCGGACGATTCTATGGACTGTAAAGTTGTGCTAATGGTGTGTGAAAAACTGGCTCATTTCTATGGGAGAATTTCGAATAAAACTGGTGTTTTTGCTTAGAAAATAACGCATAGATGGCGCTCTTAACACATTGTTGATAAGTATGTGCTCTACTTTATTAGCTGTTGTGCGAGATTGAGTTATAGGGCAAATTTTTAATGTTTATAGATTTTTATCTATAGCTCAAAATTTCTTAGAACAATACAATCTATTGTTATGCAGCTTGAAATTGTCGTTCCAACAAGACCTAGTACTTGAATTTTGAGTTAAAAATAAAGAAGAAATCGTTTATTAAAAAAATTGCATATTTTTTAAAGAATTCATTGAATCTTTGATAAACGATTTCTCCGCCATTTTTTACTCAAAATCCAAGTGCTAGGGCTTATTGGAAAGAAAATTTCAAATTGCATTACCAGAATTTGGCAGTTCTGGAAAATTTTGTGGAAATTTTGAATTCTAGACGATAATTTAGGGGTATGTTTTTTATTTTAATTTTCTGCCATAATTCAGTTTATACTAAACCATTAACAATGGATATGGGGTTGAATTGATACCAAATTGAAGAAGCTTTTCAATATGCCGGAAATTTTCCGATCAATTTGGTAGTTTGCCAGAAAACGAGGAAAATGGGAAAATTTTGAAAATAAATTTAACCAGAGAAATGAAGAATTTCTGAAGGTTTACACTTTAGAGAATGTTAAAATGTTGTTGAAAATTCTGTGAAAATTATGAGGATTCTATACTATTATTATGTGAAAAACTCGATTATTTTCCTATTAAAACTGTACCAAAAACAAAATTTGTTCTTTACCACGTAGCTCATAGATGGTGCTACTATTACAATGTTGATAAGTATGTGCTCTACTTTATTAACAGTTGGGTAAGATTGAATTATAGGGGAGATTTTTGGAAAAACACTCTTAAATTGTCATCTATAACTCAAAATTTTTCGAAGCTGCAAAATTTCTGTTATACAGCTTGAATTGGTCTTTCTAACAAGCACAAAAGCTTGACTTTTGAGTGAAAAATAAAGGAGAAATCGCTTATCAAAGAATTCTAGTCAGGCCCTTCAAACCATCAAGATCGAGATAGTTGAATGGTTCAGAACATTACCACGTTCATTTGATTGTTCCATATTGGCTACTCTATTTGGACAATTTTGGCATTTTTCGGGTGATTTCTTATCAATTTTCTCGCGCTCAATTGGTTGTCCAATTTTAGCCAATCTGTTTGGACAATTTTGGCATTTTTCCGGCGTTTTCTTATCAATTATCTCACGTTCGATTGTTGGTAAATCAACAAATTCGTATTGTAGATTTGTTATTTGTTTGAATTTCCGTAAATTTTCCAAACGTCGTCGTTCGATCAACGAAGTATTCGATTCTTCGATCAAATCAATCGTTGATATTTGTTTATTATCAGCATCTGTATCTGGTTTTTGTTTGTTAACGGTTAAATTTCGATTGGATTCGATTTGTGGTAGTTTTATTTCGATTAAAGAGATTTCTCTTAATAATGGATATGGTTCACCGGAAATTTCTAAAATTCCATCCGCTTCTTCATGAGTTATCGATTTTGAACTAAATTTTCGCAAATTCGTTAGATACAAACGCGATTCATTCGATTCTAATCGTCTCAATTTCGATTCTAAATACAAAATTTGCTTATTATCGCTTTGTAGGTCGGTTTCGATATCTCCAACGGGTTTATTATCAGTTTTGTTGTTTTCTAGTTTGGAGGTCTTATAATTTTGGGATTTTTTCAATGGCAACGTCTGTGAATCACTACAATTTATTGAAATAGAATAGAGGCCGGGGAAAGTGAAACGTACACAAAACAAAATCACCGTTTAGACTCCTCGAAATAATCCACGGATGATCGATTCATCGATTTGGTATTGGAATTTGATTGAGAATTTTCCCAAATTTGGCGCGGGTTATTACCAAAATTGCGCCTAAATTGGAGAGAAAACCCAAATTTTGTAAACTATAGACTATTGTTTCGAATTTTACCCAAATTTACTCGACTTCACTAATTTAGCCGGTACCGATGCGAGATTTTCGTTTTGCAATCGCCTGACTGATGAGTCGGGTTGTTTCCTGGAATTTTCGATAATTTTTAGAATTCTCCTCCGTAATTCCTCCGAAATATCCGCATTTCGTTCCGTTGATGCTTCATAGAAACGGCTAAAATTCAATTGATTTAAATTAAAACAAAACACGGAATTTCGGTACCATTTAACGCAGTTTTTCGTGTCTTCGCTGTGCTTGATCACGGCCAAAACGCGTGTAAACTTCACTCGATTCTCACGTTTAACGACAAGAATTCCTTTCGTAATTGTTGCATTCTGCTGTCTTGTCATTCTAATTTTCGCTTGTAAACAGAATCCAAAAATTTTGACACTTTTATTGATTTATTACCGTTCGTGTTAAAATTCCAACCATTCTAGAGGGTGTTATTTGTCGGTTTTTATCTATTCAAATACAAATTTGTTGTCAATTTATTTCGCCAAAATTCCTTTGCCTTTCCATCGAAACTTTTCGACAATATTGTAAATAAATGTTTGTCAAATTGCCAAATTGACATGCAATTTCGTTTAGAATTTGAGTCGAAATAGATTTGTTACGGCTTTTAAGTTATATAAATATTGAAATTATTATATTGTACGGTTTCTTTCAATTGTTCCTTATTTTTGGTTGGAATTTTTACAAGCTATTCTTCCATTTTGTTCCATATGCTATTAATAATAGGGTATAAACAGGATTTTATTACGCAGTTGGCTATGTTTTACTTACGTAGAGTCGTAGATTGATTCATATTCAATTAAATTTGACATTCGGTAGTATCCAGGGGGAGCCACGATACTACCTCCTAAAGACAGCCCACTGTGATTAAATTAAATTCAATTTAATTAATTAATTTACCTCACAATTGGCTGTGCTTTTGAAACGTATTGTCGTAGCTTCATTTATACTGCTCCCGATTTGACAATGCATTTTTCAAATAGTCGAACAAAGCTACGACATTATATTATAAAAAACTGTGATACAGTCTTTATACGGTTATTTAAAATAAACGTATTCTGGAACCAAACAATTTTCCGATAAACTTACTACAATAAAATCAAAGGTTCTTATTGGATTTGTTTGAATTTATTGGGAAAAAAATGCTAATCTTATGTTTATGTTGTGGCTCTAATTGCCAGTTTTGTATATGAAAATATAAATGAATCATGTAATTGGTGGTATTCTGGATAGTCATCATTCTGAGGTTAAATTAAAGATTGCTTTATTTAAAAAAACACATCGAATCGCTAATTAGGTTCATTTTCCAATCTTAATAATTGGTGGTATTCTAGACAGTCATCAAATTAATAGGATTCTTATGGAGATAATTGTAAAAATTGTACGATTCTGGTTTTGTGGTATTCTGGAAACAATTATAAATTATAATAGTTAAAATAATCGGATAATAACCGAAAATTAAACCTGTCCAAATTGGACACTTGTCATGGAAACAAATAATATTCAACATAGACTTCTTTTGGTCAATTGAAAAGTGTCCAATTTAGACAAGTTTTATACTACAAGTATCTTTTTTTAGAGTATACTTTCAAAATTGTCGACAGTATCTTCCATTTATAAAAATTCTAGGTCGATAATTTTGTAATTTCATAACGAAAAAACAGTTACAATAAAACTTGTCTAAATTGGACATTTTTCAGTTGATCTAATAGAATCGCATTAAATATACAGGGTGAATCGAGACGATGGGACATTCAAATTATACTAAATTCCAATTGATTGAAGTTTCTGAAATTTAACTTACAATTTAGAATTGCTTTAAATATACAGGGTGAATCAAGAAGATAGATATACTACACTACAGTTGATTGGAGTTTCTGAAATTTGACTTGCAGCTGTTTTTCTTTCTTATGACTTATCAGCTAGCATTGGTAATTTTTCAGCAATTTGGACTTTCCTGAAATTGTAAATTTTGCAGTATTTTTTGGAAAATTCATATTTTTAGAACTATTGCTACTAGACGATCAAAATTCGGAAATTAAATAGTCCAAACTATTTATCGTAAACCAAATTTAATAGAGTGTAATTATCTTTCAACGTTTAGCTGAAATTAAATTTTAATTCAGGCAACTTTCTTATTTTAAATGGAACCTCAAATTTTTACCACTGAAAAAAAAATTAAGCAGAAAAGGCTGAACAAAACAATTCTCAATTCAATTGTTACAACTAACTTAACTGTAATTATTTTGATTGAAAACCAACAGAAACTGATAAAGCAAAATAAATTGGATTTTTTTGTGTTAAATTTGCTGAAAACATATGAAAAATTCAATTGTAAGTAGATATAATCCTACTAAGCCTTCTATATCTTGATACGCGAATTATAAAAGCACAGGCAACTAGATTTTTGACAGTTTCAGTAAAAATTAATGAAAATTTTAAATAACTGAAAAATTATCTACCCAAATATAGAAAAATATGGTGTTCTATTTAAAATAAGCAAAACGGCTTAAAAGTTGCCTGAAATTAGTTATAAATTTCAAAATTCATGAAAAACTATCAGACTAGACCACAGGTTGTGTTATCAGTGATCAAACCCCGTTTAATTTCATTATAGGGTCTAAAAGTGCAATAAAAAGTATAGAATTATATTTAAAATAAATAAAAGAATACACTACCCCTTATATCGGGGGTTGATAGATCATCGAAAATGTTTTTTCAGTAGTCCAAGTTGAGAAACTAAATTTCGGAAATTTCCATCAATTAGAACTTCTTATGCCTAATCTTGACTCACCCTGTATATTCAATACAATTTTATTAGATCAATTTAGACAAGTTTTACTGTAACTACCCCAAAACTGCCAACAATTCCTTCCATTCGATAAAATTATAAATCGACAAATTCACCCCAATAAATAGTTCTTTGAATAATTAATTCCAATTTTGTTAGAGATCCCCAATTAGACAAGACACTTTGTATATTCGTAAACAACCCCCTAATTGTGTTAAATATTTGAATTCTAATTCCACTAACTATAGTCGGATAGTATACTACCACCCCCCGGTATATCCGGTGGCGTTTCGGCTTATTAACAATTTATAGCAGGATACAGGGCGAGTTATAACAACCCCTGTCGGTTCATTACAACGAACACCTGTCCTACAATTCCAAGCCCAATTTCAATATTATTGCTAAATATAGGCAATTAAATGGATTTAAAATTGTACAAATTGTACGTATATTGAGAATTTCATAAATCGTGTAGACAAGTTGTAGAGCGCAACCCGAAAAACGATATAAAATACCCGGCGAGGTCGCCATTTCTCCCCAGTCAGACTGTTGACATCGTCGAGTGAAGAAGTAGTGCGCTGCTATAAAATCGTGTCTTAGTGCAAGTCTATCGGATCGAACATTTATAACAATATTGATTTAATCATTTCGATTATTTCCAACAATTAACCAATTTTCCAACTAGAAAATCCGTGAAAATCGTGCGAATATCCAGCAACAATCCACCCCTATCGCCATTACAAATACGAATCGACGGGGTGTACAAATCGTGGGGAAACGACCACAAAAGCTGGTGTCTTTGTGTTAATTGATAACATATGTGATTAAATATTGTTATTGTTTTATTTTATAATAGATTGGAATTGTGTTGGTTTAATTGGCGTGCTGTTCGTTTCAATGTCTGGAAAATTATTCGATTTTTCCTGCTAGTAGTGAAATAATCAGGTGAGTATTACACAATTAGAGACAGGTTTAAGGTCAGTGGATCACAACAATCGTTATTGACACAGCCTCTTTTCAATCAATAAACGAATCTTCAACGAATCCACCATCGGTCCGATCGATTTAACCGAATTGTGGGGCCTAACAATTTTTGAACTTTCAAACTGTTTACCACACGATTTCAAATAAATCACGACATTATCATCAATCTCTTTATTTATTTATTATTATTAATTGTGTTATTTTGAATAAATTGAAGTCTTCAAAACAAATCCAAATACGTGATCTATTTGGTAATATTCGAATTAATTAGATTAATTAATTACTCCTACTTCAATCCAATGATTAGTTTGCATTAAAACGACCTTCTGTGCCGATTGGCTCGCCAATACCATCAATAACAATCGATTTTAATTAATTAATCAATCCGATAATTAATTTGATTAATTACCAACGTGATTTAGTATGAGCGTCACGGAAAAGTGCCAAATTTCTCGTGAAAGTAGAACTTTCTGTACTAGTAGGTGGTAAAATTAGTCCAACTTTATTTCTTTATTAAAAACAAAACTAGCAAAAAATATGCGTAGAAACATAAATTTTTCATTGTTTAATTTTTGTCGATTTATTAACAATAGAATTGGAAAATTCTAAAACAGGTGTTATTGTTGTTTTTTTGCTCTCTATTGTTTGAAAATTGTGTGCAATTTCAATGGAAATAAAATCAAATTGTAATTTTCGAAATTCAGACGATAATTAGACGTTGATGATGATGATGATGATGGGAGTTTTGTTGTTGTTAATTCGGTGAAGAATGCGGAAAAGTACGCCTTTTCACATGTCTAATTCGTGAACAATTGAGGAACAATTACGGCCTGTTTTTCGGGTTGTTACTCTCTAAAAGAATATACAGGGTGTCCATAGTTGGCTAAATCTGCCATTGTTCATTTAATAAAGTACTAATCTGCGACGTGACGTGACCAAGACCAAGCCAATTGTGAGGTGAAATTCTGTTGGACACCCTAGAAGTGGAAAATTTGCAAAAAAAAAATTTCATTATTCTCTCAAAAAAGGCGCAAAAGGGTGTCGACAGTATTTCACTTCAAAGTTAACCTCAAATTTAACAAGGCACCAACCAATCTACGACATTACCAAATTAAAACACAACTAACTATGAAGTTAAATTCTATTGGACACCCTGTAAGTGTTCTTCAGGTTAGTATTCTCACAAAAAAGCAGAAATCAAACAGGATGTCGACGGTATTCCACCTCAGAGTAGACTATTACAAATTTAACAAAGTACGAACTAATCTACGACATTACCAAATCAAGCTACAGCCAATTCTGAGATGAAAATGAATGCGATGGATAAGAAAACAGTTTTTCGACTTGTCATCATCTAAAGAAAAACTGAAATTATATCGGATATCTAGCGGTCGGAGTTGGCAAATTTATGAATTAATCTACGACATTACGAAATCAAGACACATCTGGGGTGAAATTCTGTTGGTATTTTCACAAAAAAACCGGAAATTATACAGAGTCTTAACAGTATTTCATCCCAAAGTTGACTATCACAAATTTAACAAAGTATGAACCAATCTAAGACATTATGGAATCAAGACACCGCCAGTTCTGAGATGAAAATAAATGATTCTGAAAAAAATGTGAGAAAAAATAATACAGTTGTTCGACTTGCTATTGTCTGGCTAAATCTGTCGTTGTTCTGATAGTGAATGTCAAATTTAATAAAATATGAACCAATCTGCGACATCACGATACAGCTAACTCTGAGCTGGAATTCTGTTGAACATTCTGTAAATCAAAGAATTAGAAAATAGTTGTTTTTCGGGTTGTTACCCTCAAAAAAATATACAGGGTGTCCATAGTTGGCTAAATCTGCCATTTTTCATTTAATAAAGTACCAATCTGCGACATGACGCGGCCAAGACCAAGCCAATTGTGAGGTGAAATTCTACCCTAGAAGTGGAAAATTTGCAGAAAAAAAATCGTTATTCTCTCAAAAAAGGCAGAAAATAAAGGGTGTCGACGGTATTTCACTTCAAAGTTAACCTCAAATTTAACAAAGCACCAACCAATCTACGACATTACCAAATCAAAACACAACTAACTATAAAGTGAAATTCTATTGGACACCCTGTAGTGTTCTTCAGGTTAGTATTCTCACAAAAAAGCAGAAATCNTTCAACCCCCATTTTCTCCCTTAAACTTGCGTATGGGCACGAATGACAAAACAAGCATCCCTTAGAATAGAATGAAGTACTTATATACCAAAAATCATCAAAATCGGGAGTTTCGACTTCGTAAGGTTTACTTGTGAGTAATTTTTCAAAATTGTTAGTGCAAAAAAATTGTATTCCCCCAAAAATTTCCTTTTTGGTCAATTTTTTATGTTGTTTGTAAAATAATTGATTAAATTTTAATCAAGTTGTTGCATGTATGTGTGTGTGTATGTTTTAGAATAGAAGATACTATGACATATTTATCAATATTTAAAACATAAAGGTCAAGAATAGGTTAGTAGCCTTTGATTGTAGAATGCGTTAAATTTCAATTTAATTTCTATGTTTTTTCCCACATTATTGTTATTGTTTCAATATTTAACAGTCCAATAGTCTATCTATCTTTATCTAGCTTATTAATATTATTCGGAAGACGAGCAAAAATACAGGGTGTACAACGATATTTCACCCTGTAGTAGGCCATGCGAAATTTGATATTTGTTAATGATTTTTTCAAGTGTCCAAACCAAGGCCTACTAAATTCTCCAGGTTTGCCACAAAGGCGTTGTTTACCAATGCAAATCTGTGGTTGGCAATAAATTTTCCACCAACAGTTGGTAGGACTTGTAAAAATAGTAAAGGAGCAAGATTGTAGCGCCAATGTGGCTAAAATTTCAACTTCTATCAAAATTTCATTCGGACCAAATGGTCAAGCAAAGTGCTAAGAAATCTAGCAGGCCACAATTACAATATGTAACTAAGGGCACAGCCAACTATAAGGTGGAATATCGGTGTACACCCTGTATAAAACAATACATGATAATCACCCCTTTCTAATTATGATAATATTAATCATAATTATCGATTAATTGTAAAAGTTGTTTATCAGTAATTCAATTGTTTCTTTTATAAGACAACTTGTCGATTTATTATCAAATCTATTATGTAAAGATACAGGGTGTCCAATAACAATTCATCTTTTTGGTTAGTTATAATCGGAACTTGATTCGAATCCTTTTTTATCATCAACAAATGTCCAATGGTGAAGTATGAAACAAGCTACGACTCTATTTAGAGAAAACATGGCCAAGTGCGCTGTGAAATAAATACACCTGTACATATACAGGATGAGTTAAGAGAAAGGAACATGGAAGTTAATCAAAGTCCTCTAGAATCTAAATATGCAATGAAAACAGATAATTCCATTTAAAATAGTAGGGTGCACTACCCCATCTAAAAAGGGTTGATAGAAGAACAAAAATCTTTTCTAGGAGTACCAGAATAGCTTTTTTTTTTTGTAAATTTCCAAGCCTTCTTATATTTATAGTATCCAATCTTGGCTCACCCTGTATATGCGTGTCTTGTTGTTTGAGGATCGCTGAATTTCTCCCGGACATCCGGTCATGTATTAGTGTACAACTCCACCATTTCCTTTCAATTTTCTTTTCGTCGTCATCGTGTTCTTCTCCATTGATTTTTTTCGTTTTTATTTAAATAATTCCAATCACATTATTATCGACAATATCTTTAACAAGAATTCGATTCGTCATCATCCCCTTTGATTGTGTCGCTGAATCAAGCAAAAAAAAACGGTATGAATCAACCCTAAAACCGGCCGGAAGTTCTAATTGCCATTCAACGTTGGGGGGAATTTCAAAAATTAGAATAGCGCCCGCAAGGGGCCGGAAATTCGGTCTTTAAATTTCGTCAAGTTTAAGTAGATTTATAGTGGAATTTCTCAACTATTTTCGGCTTATAGTGGATTAATTTTCAAAGGAGATTTTTGCCGTATTTTTAGACACTCGAATATAACAAGAAATTTCCGTTCAGTTTTAAGTGTTTTTGCTAGTTTTGTTGTTGTTAGTTCGTGATTACTGACAGCAATAAATAATCAACATACTAAAGAGATTTTCGGTTTTTCCCCTACTCCTTCTACAGTTTTAAGTTGTCTACAATTTGTTTGAATTATTTCCTGTGATTCAAATCGTCACTTAAAAGTAAATTAAACAGAAATATTGAAATTGAGCCGTGGATTGCAAACATAGACAGAATACACTTTTAAAATTCTACATTCTATCTGAAAAATAATCAAACTGTCATTTTCTAATTATAGCTAGGCTATTAGTGATATTCTGAAACTTTCTAGCGACTGGTTACCATAACAACGCTGGGTAATAGTAGTCAAACAGCGCTTCTATCCCACTCTCTACAATTCCATGTAGAATTGAAAGGAGACATTTATGAAACGAGTTATCTAACGTTGTCATGGTAACCAGTCGTTAAAAAGTTAGAGAATACCATTGGATACTTAATTATAACGGTGTAGCCAGCCATACCCCTATAAGGTCGTAGTTATATGCATTCTTTGTTACATTTGACACTTGTTAACGTATTATTCAATAAAAAATAAGCAGTCGAACTAAGTTACGATTCTATGTAACCAAATATATGTGTTAAAACACTTGAAAAAGGCGTTAACAAGTGTCAAATTTAATATGAACCAATCTACGACAGTGAGGTGAATTACTATTGTACACCCTGTATATTTCTTTTTTTTTTAATTTTTTGTTATAATTTGTATTGTGTTCTTATAGCATGTATAGTGTTCTATACGTCCTTCCCTTCATATACACGCCAGATATATCCGTTGAAAATAATTGTAAATTGAAATCGTGTAAAACGTGGTAGAAATTGAATTTACAACACTAATTTTCTACTTGTTATTAATTTGCTTATCAGTGTTCTTAGAGTCTTTAAAAACGTGAAAATCGTTAAAAAGTTGTTTAATTTAATCAGACTATGCTTGTGTTTTATAGCATGGATTATAATTCGTGTTATATTCCATTTGATACTAGTGTTTTACACACGAACCCCTGATGTACACGGTAGAATTACATGAGTATTAGAATTACATTAGTATTATATTAACAC
The DNA here is from genome assembly GCA_013841185.1 of Hycleus phaleratus. Taxonomy (NCBI): domain Eukaryota; kingdom Metazoa; phylum Arthropoda; class Insecta; order Coleoptera; family Meloidae; genus Hycleus; species Hycleus phaleratus. The sequence continues at coordinate 23,499 of JACDRP010000490.1, read as the reverse complement.
TAATATGCGCTGTAGACGTGTTCTTTAAATATAGCTGTAAATTGCAATCGTGTAAAACGAGATAGAAATTGAATTTACAACACTATTGTTGTTAACATTCTTTTTTGAACATTATCAATTGAAAACCGTGTATATTCGAGATATCAGTATTCTTAGACTCTTCAGAAACAAATAAAGATCGTTAGAAAATGATTTAATACACCCTGTATATTCAATATTATAAATTTTGCTATATTATTTCCCTTGATGTACACGGTAGATGTGTTATTTCAATTACATTAGTGTTACATTTCTGTTAACATTAATGGTCTATACAGCAGTCCCTTGATGTACGCGGTAGACGTGTTGTGTGTTCTTTAAATGTAGCGGTAAATTACAACCGTGTAAAACGAGATAAAAATAAAATACACTACATTATTTAATTGTTATTAACATACTGTTTTAAAATATTTTCGATTAAAAACCGTGTAAATTCGGGCGTACTTTAAATCTTTTAATATAAATAAAGTTGGAATGAAAATAATTAAAAATAATTTAATTTAATTAAACTATGTCAGTGTTTCTTGTGATTATTAATTTCTACACGTTTTATTATTATTGCAATTGATAAGATTAATAATAATTAAAATAATGTAAACATTTATATACGAAATAATAATAATAATAATAATTTAATTAAATAAATTGTGACGAATGTATGTAGTAATTTACTGTTTTAAAAGTGAACTCATTTCAATTAAATAAAATCATATCACTACAATTGTGATAAGATTCAAACTTACCGTACATAAATTGAGAAATAAATTTAATAGAATCACCATGAATCAATCTACGACATGATTATTAAGCGAAATATAGTTGTACACCTATTATAAAGACTTATAGTGTCGTATTCTATAACTTTTTGATAACTAGTTACCATGGCAACGCTAAATATTGACAATCACATTGAACAGAGTTTTTGTCTCACTCACTACAATTGCATCCTATTTACAAATGATATTATTGAAAACAGTATCAAGCGTTGTCATGGTAGCCAATCACCAAAAAGTTAGAGAATACCACTGATAGAAGAGTTTATAGATATACTACATACGTATAGAATTAATTTTATATTGTTTTGATATATCGCTTGATGGATTACTGAAGTAAATCTCTCAAATTTGTATGTATTCAGCTGGTTGTATCCAATTTAGATTTTATTGCTTATTTATTAAATATTTCAGTTAAATAAACGTTAATTCCTCAAATATATGTCCTAACTGATGTTAATGTGTACAAAAACCACAAATAATAGAACACGGTATATAATTTACACGGTTTTTAAAGCATATTTAAAAGATACTCAGTGGATTTTAGTTACTAATATCAACAAGAAAAAGTGTATAAAAAGGGGTTTTTTTGTGTTCTGTTTTACACGGTTTTTAATGTGTAAATCAAAGGATAGTTCGAGTAGAAACACCGGATTATAAATAAAGAAAAAGATAGATTTATTTGGAAGAGTACGAGTTGAAGAAGTGTTAACGTGTTCAGTGTTTCCAATTGAAATCGCCATTACTGTATATTTCTTCTATAGTTTTGTTATACAGGGTGTACAACGCGTTGTTCGTAGCTTTATTCGGGCATTAATAAATGTCAAATTTAGTGAATTGTGAAATAATCTAAGACACTACGTAACCGAAATTTTATAAAAAATTATCGATCGGAATTTTACTAATTTTGTTGACTAGAAATTTCATTAAAAAAATTTAAATAGAAATGATCTGTTTTAAATTAATTAATAGAGAAAATTTGATAAGAAATTGCTCAAAATTTTGTAAATTATTGAGAATAATAACGGAAAATTGATGGAACATTACAAATTTATACAGTCACACACAAAAATAAAAGAGAATTCGAAAATATCCAATAGGAGTCAAAAATAACCATACAGGTTGTTATCGAAAAAGAAATATTCGACTTTTTTTTAACAAAAATTTCAAAAATAATCGGCCTAATCCACCAGACACACGTCATTTTTTTGGTTGCTTTTTATTGATTTATTTTTGTTTACAATTTCTGGTCAATTTTACGATATTTAATCGAATCAAATATTTTCGATAACAATATTTACAATTAGATATCAAACGAAAATAATAACAAAATTCTGAAATAGTCTTCATCTACATATCGACGGTACTGCAATAATTTACCTCCAAGTTGGCCATGTTTTGGTTATGCAATGTCGTAGATTGTTTCATATTCCATCAAATTTAACATTTGCTGGCGTATTTTGTCAAAAGTCCGAAGAACGCTACAGTATGGTCAACTACGTATAGCTAGTAGTGGTATTCTCTAAATCTTCAGCGATTCGTTACCATGGCATCGCTAGGTACCTACTGTTTTATTCTTGTCTTTTTTCAATTATTGTTAAAAGCAAGATCGAAGCTCTGTGCAAAGAGATTGTCGATCCGCAGCGTTGTCATAGTAATGAATTGAGAAAAAATTAGAGAATACGATTGCATATCTTGTCGTAGCTTTGTTCAGCTGTTTCAATAAATATTTTATCCCGTAGTTGTATTTTTAACTGTCCTAGTTACGTAGTGTCGTATCTTAATTCGGTTGCTTGTACCTTAATTGAATGTATATCAAATGTAATAAAGTATGAAACAAGCTACGACGCTATTTAAACAAAGGAATTGCCAACTATTAGATTAAATTGTCTTGTATATCGTTTATTAATTTTTTTTTACTCATCAAAATGTTACTAGTTTAAAAAGGCGCGAAATTTTAAAAATCATTTAAGTTGGCAACAATTCAAGTGACAGTAATTAAGAAAGGTTATAATTTCAAAACAACGCTCTTTTTGGTCACGTGATAATTTAATTGTAATACCAATTAAGTATACATAAAGTTACTAAAAGTTGACGAAATTTACAGAGCCTGTTGGTGGTATTCTATGATAAAAAAGTGATTTCTTCATGTCATTCAATTTGTCCAGAATACCATCTTTTCGAGTAATTTTGTTAAACATTTATTGATACTGTGCAAGTTGAGAATTGAACAATTTACAAAACTGTAAATAAATCATTGGCTTTTAATCAATTTTTGTAATTAATTTAACTTTAGAAATATTAAAATTACAAATAAATCACGAAAAAATCAAGGAAAAACAAATGAGGGCAAAGAATAACGGCGTCATAAAACACACAAATGCACGCACACACATACAAACAGAACAATTATAAACGTCCGTTATAATTTGAGTTTTCTTCATTGATTATTTCATTTGTTGCATGTTACTCTCTGTCTTGCTTTATCTCGGTTCTTTTTTTTTTTTTTTGATAAAAAAAAATAAACGAAATAGAAGGAAATTATGAGAAAACTTTCGATAATGGTAACGACCCGGATCTTTAGAAGATTACTCAATAATAAGAGGACATTCCTGGACTTCTTTTCTATTCTTTTCCAACGACGAAATACAAGTGAAAGCTTCTATTATTAGCATTATTATTATCGTAATTGTTATTGTAGTGGTATTACTGGTGATATTTACTATTAAACAAGTCGAATTTTTGTGTTTTTCATCATATCAGTTAGTTTTGAATGAAGTTTTCTTGTTGATATACAGGATGATTCATGAATATGGCTGATTTCTAATATAAAAAGTTTTAATCTAGAGTGCCTTAAGAAAAATTGCATTATAAGTAAGGTGGAAGTTTTAAATAACGCGCCCTTTAAAAAAAATGGGTAGGTAAGCCTGTATAGCTGGATTTCAATGCTATTTCTAACCTTAATTTTTAACCTCAAAATTTAATTTTGATTATCTATTCTTATCAGTATATTGACACACAAGTACCAAAAGTCGCACCAAACCAGACTCGAAATGGGGAGTTTTATAAAGAATAAGTGTAATAAATGATTTGGGACGTGCTTTTTTTATATTTTTTATAATTTTTAACTACCAACCTTCAGAAACTAAATTGCACTAGCTATTGAAAAACTGTAATAATGCACGTTAACAGGTATGAAAGCACTGTTTTTGTTACTTTAACAACGTTATTATAAACACAAAATAGAAGAAATTAAAATTACTGAAAAGTCACCAAAGAGATCATCTTAACAAATATCAGGAATTTCAGAGATTTTCTAGAATAAAGTTATTTTAATTCAGTAAAACAAAAATAGAAAAAATCGTAATTTTGAGGTTAAAAATTTCAATAGCAGGGGAATTTGTTCATATAAATTAACCAGTCCAACTGTCTCAAATTGTATGCTATACTTTACTCTCAATTTTGAGGTTAGAAATTTAAAAATCTACAGGATTTGGTTATACGAGTTTACCAACCAAATATTTTGAAGAGTACTAGCCTATAGAAGGTCTACACTACACTATACAGGGTGAGCCAAGAGTATTAGAAGTATTAGAACTTCTTATACTTTTAATAGGCCAACCTCTTGACTCACCCCGTATTGTCTTATTTTAAATAAAATAGTATTTTTTAATAAATTTTTAGATTTTATGGCGAAATGAAAGGAATTTTTATAAAGAAATCTTCACTACTTACAAGATTTTTTTTGAAAAAGAATCTCATTGGTTTTCTATAAAGGCGCAAATTTCAAAAATATCCAATGATTTACTCGTAGTACACTTACTCATTAGTAAATTAGTAGAAATTAGGGAATTTTATTCCGTCATGTTCGCATCAATCTTCCATTAAGCGAATGACTTTCGGATATAACATAAATGTTTTTTAAATATTTCTTTTGAATTAGAAAAAATGGGGTTCAAACCCATACAATCACAAAATTTACAAACTTGGTCATTATTAACGAATTTAATTGGCAACAGAAATCCTGTAGCTGACCTACTAAACCGGCCAGCAGACATCCAGCATGAATCACTAGGGGGATTATTTGCAAAAAAAAAGAAAAATTACAACACCTTGTTGTATTCGGATGATTCTGAATATTTACCAGATGAATCAGCCGAGACGTATCTTTGATTTATGACAAACAAGGGATGTATTTTTTCACCATTTTTTTACATATTTTTACAAATAATATTCGAATAACACACACAAATTCAATTCAAAATTGTCTTCATAACGTCAAAATTACACGATTGCCGTGTAATAATAATGCCTCTATAATTAAATCCACACGGTGTTTTGAGTAAGAGTTGAATCATCACCATTAGCCGATGAACACGATCTTAATGATAATGGTGGTGATGAAAGATTTATTTCGTAATAATTCTTCAATAAATGACCGATATTTATGGGAAATAGCAAGGAAATTTTTCGATATCAAATCTATACGATAGTAATAAAATTAAAAACAAACTAAAATTCTTCTAATTGTGATTTGACAAATTTGTTATCAGAACGACCTTAATATATCGCTGGTACTACGATAATTTTATCGCAATTGGCCATGCGTTGGTTACGTAGTGTCGTAGATTAGTCCATATATTATGAAATTTGGAAATTTTCTTGTTTTTCTTCAACTTTGGGTCTATAATAATGCTTTAATATCTCTTAACACACTTTTAGTGTTCAGTAGTTAGTGTCATTTATTTTTTAAAGTTGGTAATTAAATTTAAATATAAATGACAGCTGTCAAATTGCGTTAATCGAATTATTCAGTAGTTACCAAATTTAATTATTGGTGTTTTTATTTACCGTATTTTATTCAAAAAAATTTAATTAAAAAGATATATAGCAATATTTTTTAACAAAATAATAAAAATTTTACAAATCAAGTAGTACGGGTAACAAAAATAATAAATTAAAATTTTAGTTGTTCTGCCAATAATACCAACCCCTACGAAATTCCCTAAATTTCGAAAATTTAGTCTTTTCAAAAAAAAAGAAACGGTACGTATTTAGTGCTTTTGGTAATTGTTTCTTATTATATAGTTGACTGTGGATAGTTAATTGTGAACGCGCCTTATTGACAAATGTCAATGCCCAAACGTTTAAATTCAAAATTTAGGTTTTTCTATTATTTAATCTCTTATGTAACGCCTATATTGTAACTTTTTCTATTAAATTATAATAAAATGTTGTAAATGGAATCATTTCAAGTTTGGTTACAAAAGTGAGGTTAAATGTCATTTTCTGGTTTGTTCACAACCGACTTGGATGTCATTTTTTTTAAACACCCGATACTAGTGGTCGAACAAAGCTACGACATTACGTATCAAAGGCATGGCTAACTAAATTACGTGTAGTACACACGATATTAGAGAGGTGATAGAAAAAAGAATTCCATAGGTGCGTTGACACTTTTTTTTTCTACGATTAAAAGATTCTACCATTTTCGATTAAATTGTGGGCTTTACCTACCCATCCATTTTCTGTACGTATCTGGCATTCTATTTATAGAATTAAAGGATAAAAGGCAATAACAACAACAACAACAACAAGAACAGTAGTAGTGTGCCCGTTGACCTTTTCTCAATATAATACAAGTGTATAAAGAATACTATAACAACAAGAACAACAACAACAACAAACAGGTGAATGTTGCGGTGTGTTGTACAGACCTTGACGGGCCGCAAAAGCAGATTTACAGTCGGGCGCCATCAACAATTTCCACACACACACACACACACACACACACATATCGGACGTTTCACGGTATATCTCCTCGCAGTAGGCTATGATTTTGTGAATGTAGGTTAGCTTCTTGTTTCAACACAGTAATCTGCATTACCGACCAACTATTGTCGGTAATGCAGATTACTAACAATGCGATGAAACAAGAAACTACCTACGTTCATCGCAAATTCATAGCCTACTATTAGAAGAAATACCGTGAAACACCTGGTATATACAGATTTTCTATATTTAAACGATAATACATAATACAACAACATACAGGATGGAAGATGTTGAATTGAAAATTAGAAAAAGACAGTTTTATAACAATCAATACGAATGAATAAGAAAAGGATAGATTTATATTATAAGTGACATAATAGGCGCCAGGAAGTAGTGTAGTTCTCGGTAGTAATACTAATTAAAAATCAAAATAATCAAGATTAATTCTTGAACAGAGTGTACAACGATAATTCGCAATGTAGTTGGCTGTATTTTGGTTGTACAGTGTCGTAGATTGATTCATATTCTATTAAATTTGATATTTATTCATGTATTTTCAAGTACCAAAGTTGGCTATAAATTTCGTTAGAGTCGTAGTTTAATTCATATTATACAACATTTGACATTTGTTGATGAACTGAGTTGTTTGTTTGAACAACTTTCAAATGAGTTACAAAGTTCTAAAAAAATACAAAGTGTGCCACGGCAATTGGACGTAGTATCGTAGCTTAGTTCGATTCCAACAGATATCAATTTAGTAACATCTGAAGTAATCTACGACACAAAAATACTGAATCATAGCCAACTTTGAAGCAAATTACCGTGCTACACCTGATCTATTACTAAATGTCAAATATTGTAATGTATGAATCAAGTGGCGATACAACTACGAGATGAAATACCGTTGTACACCCTGTATATGTATTAGTATCAATGGAATAGTGGAGTAGTGTAAAAAAAACGAGTCAATTGATGATGATGGTTCATGTTCTTTGCAAGAATTGCGTAATCATCAAGTAAATAATTAACAGTTCTTTGTTCGTATATTTATAATAATTTTTCCCAAATAAAAATCAAATTATGGTAAAATTTGGTGAATGCTCTACAATTATTAACATTATTATTATTATTATTATTGAATAATAATATTACCCTTGGTATAATCGGGTATTATTTTCATTTTACACTTTCACTATTCAACCTTGACGAAGAGCCATTGATTTATTTTTCGAATTTCTCTACCAGAAATAAATCAAAATCTACAGGGTGTACAAGGGTAAATAGCTCATGTATTTTCCAAGTGTACGAACTAAGCTACAGAGATACGCGACCAAAGACATGGCTAGAAATGTCGTGAGGACATACAGAGTGTACCTATTTAAGCAGTAGCCTATGATTTCATGAACGTAGGTCGGTTTCTTGTTTCAGCTTAGTAATCTGCATTACTATTAAAACAAGAGGATGTCGGTAATGCAGATTATTTAGATGAAACAAGAAACAGACATACGCTCGCAAAATCATAGGCTACTGCGAGCTTAAATAGTATTAGAATACTATCAAAACCCAATGTTCTCTAGGCATTATTTTTGAGTTGTGTAAACTTGTCTGTGAATTAACCAATAAGAGGCTGGTATTTAGGCGCGCAAAATTTAAATCACTCCTAAATAGTAGTATAATGGTATATCTTAATAGTTGACCGTGTTTTTGATGATATAGTCGTAGTTTAGTTCATACTTTATAACATTTGACATTTGAAAGGCATGGCCAACTTGTTTAACTAGTTTTATTGTTGAAAATCGCTACGATATCCCGAAATTTTCAATATTCTAGTTTTGCCAAAATAATCGCCAGGGATTCCCCGACAAATAATTGAAATATTTCTCAATCGATTTATTTTACGATTAGTATTGTTTTGAGTATTAAAACTAGAATCAAGAGTGTGAATTTGTAAGATCAACGAAAAAGAAGACGGAATTTGAATAAGGAAATTGATAATAACTGTGCAGTTAACAAATAAAAATTAAGCAATCAAGAAGGGTGACGTAGTATTGCTACTTTCTCTACAAGTTCCTATTAAAATTGAGTTTAAAACCAATATTGAAATTGTTTTAATTACTTCTATTAGAAAATATAGACGTCTAACAAATATGTAAGTATTATACAATTTTTGTAGCCTTTTTTAGTAATAATTCTAGTAATACTACAATCACTAATATTTACGCATATTCCAGTATATTTCAATATTTACAAATTATACGTTTAAGGTCAATAATATTGAATGATTATTTATATTTGTCACTATTTATTGATAATACTAGAGAATTCACATGTAAGATAAGATTTACAATTTCATTTATACAAAAATATCAACGGATTTGAATTGTTGAAAAAAAATGTGTTAGAGGGGAAAGAATCTTCTCAATATGGTGAAGATCATGACTGGTTCTGTTGTTGTTGAATTCAATTGAATTGAATCGAAAGATGACCTAGTTGGTCGACGATAATAACGATTATTATTATTATTATTATTATTTATTTCGCTCCGTTCAATAGACGGCGTAAAAGGGGATTAATGGTGATAATGCAATCGAAGCCTTGAAATAGCCTTAACATCATCCAATTGAGATATTTCAGATGGAAAGAATTAAAATCTAGAATCTAATAACTAAGACGTAGAGAGAATTTCTGTGGAGTTATTTTACGGTTGAATTCGGTTGGATTAAACGAAAACTGTAAATTCAAAAATTTTCAAAAAATTACCAAAACTTAGTCTTGCTCTACACTCCATTTGTACCAAAATTTGGAAGAATCTGGTGTGTAGTTTTGGAAAAAATGTGAAAAACCCAAAACTATCTACCAGATTTTCTTAGTTTTCTTTAGTTTCCATACTCTTTAAATTTACAGTTTTTGTAAAAAAAATCAACAAAGACAAATGATGAAATTAATCCTGTTAAAATTAGCTTAAAATCAGTTGTGCATGTACAATGCCAAATTTTGGAAGCTTAAATTCCAGATTTTTGCCAAAAATAGGCTCAAACATACTGTATCGTTTTACAGTGGACATACTTTTATTGTCACATGTCCAAAGAACTTTGTCACAACGGCATGGGGTCCCAAAATCTATCACAAATCAAATAATTTTGTAAATATTCGCCCTTTTTTGATTTGACAAAATTGTTTGATTTCGTGACAAACTTCTTCAATTCCAATATCGTCATGACAAAGTTTTTTAGACATGTGACAAAGAAATTTTGTTATAATATAAACCATTACAACCTATTTGCTGGTTCTTTCTTGCAAAACGTGTTATATGAGGGTCTCTGCATTTTTTATCGTGTAAAAGCGAACTTTATAAGAGACACATGCTTTCTAAGATGCAATAAAATATATGCGGTCTTATTTAACAAAGAGATAGTTCGATAAAGACTTTGTAATATTAGGTCTTACTTCTAAAATCTGTTGCCGTGTTATACGAGAATTTCTGCAAATTTTTTATTGTATAAAATCAAAATCGTGTAATAGAAATGCAATAAAATATATGCCGTTTTTGTTTAAGATAGTTTAGTAGACTTTCCTTAAAGTTGGCTAAAAAAAGATAATGTATGTGTAGTCGTGCTGTAAACGAGCTTTACACTTTTTATTGTGTAAGGACGAAACCGTACTATCAAAAACCGTGTTCTACAATAGATATGTGCAATCTAAAAATGCAACAAAATATGTGTAGTTTTCTTAAAACAGTTCAGATAACTGAAAATGTCTCAAAGTTGTTATATTTCAAATCCTGTTGTACGAGGACTTTATACTTTTTATCGTGCAAACTGTAAGAAACCGTGTTCTAGAAGTGATATGTATCATCTACAAATGTACAAAGTATACAGAACTTTTATTAAGATAATTTGATGAAGATACTTAAATTTGTAATTCTAATCCTGGTTCTTACTTGTAAGACAAGTTGACGTGCTGTACGAGTTTTGCATTTTTTTTATCGTGTAAAAGCGAAATTATACTATTAAAAACCGTGTTCTATGGGGGATAGTTCTATTTAACCAAAAATTGTTATAATTCTAATGCTGGCTTTTAATTGTAAAACATATTGACGTGCTATACGAGTTTTGCTTTTTTTAACTGTGTAAAAGCGTGTACTATAAAAAACCGTGTTCTAGGAGAGATAGTTATATTTAACAAATAGCTAGATTGAAAGAGAATTCAAGTGGCGAGATGGTTAAAAAAATTCTTAAACGTGTAATTCTAATCATGGTTCTTACTTTTAAGACATGTTGATGTGTTATACGAGGGTTTTTTCATTTTTTTGATGGTGTAAGAACGAAAGCATACTGTAAAAATCTGGGTTCTACAAGAGATACGTATTTTCAATTATTTTTTGAGAGGATTCACTTGTCGAGATGACAAAAAAATTTCTTAAACTAATGCTGCCTCGTGCTGTACGAGAGTTTCGCATTTCTTTACCGTGTAAAAGCGAAATTGTCCTATTAAAAACCGTGTTCTATGAGGGATAGTTCTATTTAACAAAAAGTTCAATTGAGATGCTTTCTAAAGAGAATTCAATTGGCGAGATGGTTAAAAAAAATCTTGAACTAATTATGATTCTAATCTTGGTTCTTACTTGTAAGACATGTTGACGTGTTATACGAGGGTTTTTTCATTCTTTAATAGTGTAAAAACGAAATTATACTGTATTTTAGAAATACAATAAAATATTACAATTTTATTTAATTTTTTTTAAGGGGATTCAAGTATTGAGATGGTTAAAAAAATTCTCAAACTTGTTATACATATTAACGTGCTATACGAGAGCTTTATATTTTTTTATCGTGTAAAAGCGCAATTGTACTATAAAAAAAAACGTGCTCTAGGAGGGATAGTTGTATTTAATAGAAAGATAGATTTTCTAAAGGGAATTCAAGTGGCCACATGGTTAAAAAAATTCTTAAATTTGTTATAATTCTAATAGACTGTGATCATGAATCACCCTGTATTTTATTAATAAAACATAAATACGAATTTCCTTTCTCTCTGTGTTGTTGTTGGCAAAGGTGTAAAGTAAATAATTAGCATGGCCAAGAACGGAAGTTGTTTGTCTTCTCCTTCTTCGTCTCCTTCTTCTTCACCTCCATTGATTTACAGCTTTACATAACGGATGAATATTGTTGGTTTTTCCGTAAATGAAGATTCTTAAAAATTGAAAATCATTTCCCACAGACATTCAATGTGAAAGTAAAAATCTTTACGCAATTTCCTCTGGCTAATGGCCCAAAATAAAATCAAACAAAATTCAATTGAAACCGGCAAAACAACTTGCAAATATAATAGCCGTCTTTGATAACAGCAATTATTAATTAATTAATTGAATAGGTCGTAATTCCGCTTTTATACAGATGGTAATGAAATCTGAACCAGAGAGAGACAGACAAAGATCGGCCATGTGTTTATAATTTTTGCGTTGTTATTATTGTGCAAACACATAGAGAGACACTCAGTCTGATAATAGTCGGAAAATTTTCAATTTAAAATTTACACGTCAATTGATAACAGATTGCTCAAATCTGTTGATATCAGTTTTTGTTGCTGGATCATTTGGCATCGATCCAAGCACAATTTACGTCTCTGTAAACTTTCGAGCTTGTTGCCCCACAACAACAACAGTTTAAATTATCCACAACACAGAAAAAAACGTTATTATTATTATTATTTTTGTTGTTGATCTGACCTAAATCTATCCATTCATTATTCATTCATTCATCCATCCACCCATCCATTAATAATAATTTGTTTTTATTTTGTAGATCTGCAATGACTTGACGAATTCGGCCCCAGTTGTCTCTCACTCTCTCTTTAACAAAAAAAATTGTCTCCATTTGAATCTTATATATGGAAAATTAAACAAGCCACGAAGAGGAAAAATGAAGAGATCAACGTTATGGTGGTGTGCTTTATTCATCTCGTTTACAATCATCGAAAGTTACCCATCGAAACCGTTAAATGAACGTTCAACCGAATTGAATTGGCAGGCTTGGTTGTTGATCGATCAAAATAATCGACAAACCGATTTGAACATGTTACGACGGCGGATTACACCGAAATCGGTCTTTATTGCACCGACTTTCAGTCCGGATACACTACCGGCTTGTGCTGATGGCTACAGGTAATTCAGTTGTTTGTTAACGGGCGGGATTAGAAGTCTGTAAAAAGTGGTAAGTTTGGCGGGAGATTTCTCGGTGATTTTTTGATGAAAATTCAAGTTTTTGGACTTATTCGGAAGATAATTTCAAGCTCTATAATTGGGTTTTTCCAATTTTGGAAAATATTGTGGAAATGTTGAATTATCGATCAAAATCTAGAAGGTTGTTTTTTTTTATTTTCCACCATAACTCTGCTTTAATCGGTTTGTTTGCAATAAATATGGGGTTCAGTTGATAGCAAATTGAAAGAGCTTTCCAAATATGTAAGAAATTTTCCAATCGGTTTGGTATTTTTCCGGAAAATTAAGAAAAATGATAAAAGTTGGTTGAAGGTTTTCTTGCTCACTTTTAAAACAATTAAAGGTCATATTTTCGAAAATTTATACGTGGGGAATTCAAGTAATAGAGGCCAAATATGGAATTTTTGAAAATTCAAGGAAATTCGTTAATTATTTTTACCAATTGTTTTGCACCAGGTTTTTTCAGTTTGTAAACAATTTTATGAACTTAAAATTTATGTTGTTATGCGAAATACCGAGGAATAAAACCAAATTTTGTAATTTTTCTTAATTTTCCGGTCGATTCGAAAATTTCTTGCATATTTGGAAAATTCTTTTGTTGCAAACAAATTTATATAAGCTGAGTTATGGTGGAAAATCATGTAAACTCATGCTTCTAGATTTTCATCTTTAACTCAAAATTTCCACAGCATTTTCCAAAATTGGAAAAACCCTATTGTGGGGCTTGAAATGCTGTTTCGAACAAGCCCAGAAAGTTGAAAATTCATTAGAAAATGAACGAGAAATCGCTGGTCGAAGTTTCCACTTTTTCACCGACTTCTACTCCTGTCTTTTCAGAGAATTGTTCTAATTTATTGTAAAAAGTTTAGATCGGACTCGATGGGTCGTTGTGTAAAAATCATCCGAATCGATGAGGCGGCCCATTTGAATTTCTTACTGCAACGTCTCAACGAACAATTCGCCGATTATGATGACGATAGTGATGAAGCAACCGTTGCTCCGGCACCAGCACCCACACCTGGGCCCTACCAATTGAACATACCATTATTCAATAGTAATGATTATGATAATGAGACGGATATGGCGATTATTGTGGCGCCGACGAAGAGTACATCGTTGAAATTAGATGTAAAAAAAACCGATAATAATAAATTTAATGCCAATAATATTGCTGCTATGTTAGGTGTTAAACCGGAGGATTTAGAAACAACAACGATTTCGGATTTTTTAACAACTACGAAATCTAGTAGAACAGATTTTACAACACTAACAACAGAAGACGATCGAGATTCAACATTAACAACAATTACAACAGTAGAAACGACAAATCCAACAACAATGATCGATACGACAACCGAAACGACTACAGTTCAAACCGAGGGTGACGCGTTGTATTTTAGGTGGCGATTTTGAAACGATAACGTAGTCCAGTTGGGGAACTTGGCTTTTAATTTAACATTTAAACCAAATCACGTACAATACAAGAAAAAATACAAGGAAAAATACAGTTAAAGACAATAAACAATGAGAATATAAGTCGCACCCATTATTATTGACACACCTATTTGTTGATGTTGATGATGTAAAGAAAATGAGGAAGAATGAAATTGAACGAAGCACAATCCTAGTCTGCTCTAGCAAATTAATTTTTTTCGAAATTATCCAGAATTCGAGGACATTTGCGATTTATTCTGGCTTATTTTTATGTTAACTAAGGTATTAATTGTATATAAATGTGTATAGACAAATGTTTTAATTTGTTTTCTTTTATTTTAATTTTATTATCAATTCTTTTCGTGTACATAACTAGATACAATGTAAAAGTATTGTTTAAATAATTTATTTTTTTCAACGAAACAAAACGAAAGTAACTTATAATCTTCAGGTATATTTCTAGTATTATCAAATCTTATATTGTAGGAGGTTAATCCATTTCGAAAGCTTTGTAAAATTTAATTAATTTAGTTCAATTTATAATAGAATTTAGATACGAATTGTAGACTGATTAACCAATATTTTCGTTTGTTTGTTCGACTGTTTGGTACAAATGTAAAATAGAGAATTAACGTAAATTTATCGTATTTATTATTATTAAAATATTTCATGTTATTATTGTAATTATTATTATTATTGTGCCAGTATCGAAAGAAAAATGAAACAATTATATCGACTAATTACCAGTATTGTTGACAGCATTTCAAAATTCCCGCACTTTACATAACCTCACTTTTACAAAATTCCACAATTTCCCGATAATTAAATAATTATCCAACAATTATCGTTTAAAAATTGAATAATTCCGTTAGAATATTAGAAATCATTGCGATTAATTTGATAATTATTGCCGTTTATTGGTAATAATTCGAAAAACGTCGACATAACCTCAGTTTTCTACTAACCTCAATGTTGACAAGAACGCTAATCCGTACATTCTCAACGAATCGAATCCGATTCAAAGCTGTAAAATTGAAAAACACAAAAACGGACAGTTCGCACCGTTGGTTAACGCGACAATTGACCGATCCGTATGTGGAGAAAGCCAAAATGTCGAATTATAGGTTGACTAATTTTCGATAATTTTATACGTTTTTTGCTTGATATCTGTCGATTGATAGGTGTCGGAGTGCCTTCAAATTGATCGAAATGGACGACCGGTTCAGTTTCTTCAAGCCCGGCCAGATTATCGTGGATTGTGGCGCTGCGCCCGGATCGTGGACGCAAGTGGCTGTAAAGAGAGTTAATGCGGACGGTTCGGTTGAGAATTCGCCAAATGGTGTCGTTATATCGATTGATAAACAACAAATTTATCCGATTGAAGTAGTTGATTGAATTCAAATTGAAATAAAGTATATGTAAAGTATTATTTTTAGGGTGCTGTTGTTTTGGGTAATATGGATTTTACGACAGATGAATCGCAAAAGAAATTAATCGAAGTCTTGAATGATCGTCAATTGGATGGGGTTGTATCGGATATGGCGCCGAATTGTACCGGAATTCGTGATTTAGACAACGAGAATATTGTAAAATTGTGCTATATGGCAGTGAGATTTGCTTTGAAATTTTCCAAAATTGATGGTTTTCTTGTTGTTAAATTGTGGCAGTGTAATGAAACTAAAAAATTAGAAACCGATCTATTACGTTATTATAATAATGTTAAGACAATTAAACCGAACTCTAGTCGTACAGATTCCGCGGAAATTTTCCTATTGGCACGCAATTTTAAAGGATTAAAACGATAGAAATTATGTTAAGCCAATTTTCAATAATAAATAAACAGACTGTGCTCAGTTTTATTCTAATTCTAAGGATGTTCAATTTGATTTCAAATTTCCCGCAAATTTGTTCAATTGACTATCGCCAACTTAATTTCAAGTCATTCTATTTACACAAAAAGTTGTCCAATACTAAAAAATTTGAATTAATTCCGAGTTTTTCCATTTCAAATAAATTCGGTAATTAGAAATTAAAATATTTGTAAATACTAGAAATAATTTTAAATTAAGTGGGCTACATATAACTAGCTTTAGTTGTAAGTGGTGGAAACGCCGCCAGATGGTGCGATTTTTATTTCTGAAAATTACCTGAAATTTCAAAATTAATCGAATAATGGCAAACAATAAATTAGAATCGCAAGAAATCAACGAAGGTTCAGCCAAAATCCATACAGCTGGTAAAGTATTCTACAATCCAGTACAGGAATTCAATCGTGACTTAAGGTTAGGAAATTCTAACCTCAATTCTGCCGATTTTCCACATAAAACTCTTCTATTTCAGTATAACTGTATTGGCGGTGTTTATAAAAGAGTATTTAAAGAACCAAGGCGTTGATTGTTCAACTGTAGAAATCGGTAGAAAATTCGACGATGGCGTATCGATATTGGAGGCCCTATCGGCAACAGGTCTGCGTAGCATACGTTACGCCAAAGAAATAGCCGGAATTAAGGAGATTGTGGCTAATGATTTATCGAGACAGGCTGTCGATGATATCCAGCGTAATATTAAAGAGAATAACGTTGAAAATTTGGTGGTTGCTAGCCATGAAGATGCAACGTTAGTTACATTTTTCATACAATGCGAACCATTTAAAAGTATAGGGGTGCGCGATTCGAAAATTAGACTTCATAACTCATTGGGTCAGACTTTTTCTCTGGAGATTTCCAACAAATCCGCAAAATTTTTCAAATCACTCACCACTTTATACTTTTGAGTAGTCCGCACTACCTATACAAATCATAAATCGATTAATTATCGTTTGTTATAGTGATTTGATGTACAAGAATCGTAAACAGAAGCGTTTCGATGCTATTGATTTGGACCCGTACGGTTGTCCTTCGATTTTTCTAGATTCAGCCGTACAATCTGTTAAAGATGGTGGTTTATTACTAATTACAGCCACCGATATGGCTGTACTAGCTGGTAATTCCCCCGAAACTTGCTACAGTAAATATGGTGCAATATCATTACGTATAAAATCATGCCATGAAATGGCTTTACGTATTTTATTACAATGTATCGAATCACATGCTAATCGATATAGTCGTTATATTATACCATTATTATCGATATCAGCTGATTTTTATATTCGTGTCTATGTTCGAGTTTATACAAGTGCCAAAACTTGCAAGAAAACTCTAAGGTATTATTAATTTTTAAAAGAATATCAAAATTTTAACGATATATTTTTAGCAAGTTGTCTTTAGTTAATCATTGTGTAGGTTGTGGTAGTTTTAATTTACAACAATTAGGAAGTGTTAGAATTAACGAAAAAAATCAACAATTAAAATTCACTCTACCAACACATCAACAACATGGAAAATGTGAACATTGCGATTATCCTTTTCATGTAAAATTCATCGTTACGGGGTCGTACCAGTAAACGGTGATTCGGTGCGCGAAAATTGCCACTGTTCCAAAATTTCTCAATTATTTGTCTATGGAGAAAATAATCGACAACCACATAAGATGTGAATCTTTATTAAGGGGACCGTTTCATATGAAACAAATCAGGCAAATCTACTATAGATGCCCCCATCATTTTGTGAAGGATGTAGAAAGGGCGCTTGCAAGTAAAAAAGTTGCACTTGGATTGTTTGTGGATGTGGAAGGGGCTCATTAATAAGAAAAGCAGCCATTAATTGGATTGAAGCTATGATTAAGATACGAATTGTTACGGCCTCTCTCGGGAGGCGGAGGTCTCAGTGATGGCTAGGGGTGGGTGCCCCCATAGAGGGTTGCTCTCCTGTGATTTGCTCCATCGTGGTAGATGACCTGAGAGGGCTGAACAATGAGGGATACAATGCTCAGGACTATGCGGCTCATCTGGTCTTTGACGAGGGTATTTGACCTAATGTAGAGTGCCTTAAATTGTATCAATAACTGGTGTGCAAGGGAGGAACTCAATGTCAACCCAAGCAAAATCATAGTTCCATTTACGCGAAGGAGGAGGCTATGCCTCAAGACTCTAGTGCTGAAAGGACAAACAATTGAATTTTCCGGTGAGGCAAAATATCTAGTGGTAACGCTGGATAGCAAATTGAACTGGAATTCATATGTTGATAAAAATCTTTCGATAGCAACGGCTGCCTTATGGACGCACTATAAACTTTAGAAAGACATGGGTCCTACAACCTATTGGTTGTACACTACGCGTCGCTGGCATGGTGGACGAAAACACAAGAAGTTATCAAGCAAAAGAAGCTGCAAAAAGTGCAGCGCTTAGCGTGTCTGGGAATACACCACTGCAGCAATGCAGGCACTTCTGGACCTACATTCGCTCCTCTTACGGGTGCGGAAGGAGGGGCTTTCTGCGACCTTAAAGCTGTACCAGACTAACAAAACCAAGCCAGGCAACTANTTACTAATAAAGCCAAGCCAGGCGACTAGCGAGGACATCTTAGAATTCTGAATCATTAGTCAAACGGATATTATGTCGAGGAAGTTTAACTTCGAAACCCCGTTTGAAGTGGGCATAGAGGATCCCCATGGGATAAGAAACTAGATTGATCAATTACAACACAAATCCTCCATCTGGTTTACTGATTGATCAAAAATAGATGAAGGGACTGGCATAGGAATATACAGACCCAATTATAGGAAAGTTTCCTTCTATTATGCAAGCTGAAATTCTTGTATTAGAAATATGCGCCCGAGTGTTTAGAAACAACCACGGGTGCTCAAATTTACATTTTGACTGACAGTCAGGCAGCGTTGAAAGTTATAGCCTTGAGTCAAATACCGTCTGGGAGTGTCGTCAATCCCTGAAACGGCTGGCAAGGGGCAATAAACTTACCCTAGCTTGGGTGCCAGAGGTAACGAACAAGCTGATGGACTTGCAAAGGCAGGTGCTGGGGCACCATTTGTAGGTCCTGAACTGTTTTGCGGGCTAACCAAAACCCAATGGGGGAGAGATCTGGGGGAAGGGAGCAATAAAATGCTCCATTGGAGGGAAACTCCGGGAATGAGACAGGCGAAGTTGTTCATCGATTACTCGCCTAAGAATGCCAGGAAGCTTCTTGACCTTACGAGGAACGAATTAAGACTCCTTACAGGGCCTTGCTTGAGGACATTAATTGAGAAGTTTTGGCGCACCGAATCACCATTTACAAGCCCTTGAAATTCGTGTCACTTCTTAATTTTCTTATATTTTATAGACAGGTGGTCCAATATGGAATGCTCCAATACACGATCATGATTTTGTAGCAAAACTATTAGATCAAATTAACGATAAATTAACAACATTTCGACGAATACAAGGGGTCTTATCTGTAATAAACGAAGAACTACCAAATATTCCACTTTATTATACTTTAGAACAATTAAGTGGTACCCTACATGTTGAGACACCATCAATGGCTTTAATACGGTAAAATTGACACAATAAAATTGAAATTGAAATATAAAATTATTCAAAAAATTACAGATCGGCTATTTTAAATGCCGGCTATCAGGTATCTTATACACATATGAATAAAACATCGATTAAAACCAATGCCCCAACGAAAGTTTTATGGGATATAATGAAGTGTTGGGAGAAGGATCATCCGATTAATAAAAAACGTTTAATTGATAACAGTCCTGGTTGTAATATTTTGAAGAAACAATGCATGTTGAATTGTTCATTCGATATACACCCCGATTCTAATCCAGAATCGAGAAAATCGGGTTGTTTGAGATTCCAACAGAATCCGCTACCGAATTGGGGACCAGGCACCCGATCCACAGCGCTGTAAATCGAATTGAATTTTAATTTAATTTTAATAACGATTTGTTTGTAGAATCGGCGACCAGAAGATGGATAAAAGTCGTTTGAAACAAGGCAAAAAACGGAAACGAGTCTCAACACCGCCGCAATAAACTATTGAGTTTTGTTGAAATTCAAATATTCTAATTGTTTAGTTTGGACTTGATCGATTTTCTCTAAAACTTTTATTAATAAAGTCTCATGTATTTGGTCTTTTGCCACACTAGCATCGATGATCTCCCAATTGTTGTCTTCTTTACTCAATTTGAGGAAGACTTGAGCTACACTTTGTTGCACCGTTTGGTTCTCATAGCGTTCCATACCGAAACCCGGACGATTATTTAGTTCGTTTTGGGGTGATGTTAACAGAAATACTAAATCGGGTTTAATTAAACCATTCTCCGGTTGTTTACACCAATTATAATCCATATCTGGAAAACAACTCGATTATTTTTATTGTAATTAGAATGACAACTTACTTCTTTTAATTGTAGAGAACGCTATGCCCGAATACGAATACCTGTCGACGATTAACGTGACACCGCTCGTTAATAAATCGTGCATTTTATCGAAATTCTCCCAACGATTCGCCGAAAATAACAGATGTATTGCTTTATCGTTCAATTTGAAATCTTTATTTTGTAAATATTGATTGATTAATTGGCCGGTTGGTGTGGAACGGTCGGGGAAATTCAAAAATTCGGCTTTTACGCCTTTCTCGTTTAATGTTTCTACTAATTGTCGGCATTGGGTGGTTTTGCCGGTCCGATCGACACCTTCCAGCACTATTAAGGCACCACGTCTTAACGATGCCATCGTTTTTCTTTAATCACCGAACTAATAAAACTGATTTATTCGAGGAAACATGAGTAAGAAACGGTGGTAATTTTTAGGTTAACTTTTCCGGTTGTAATTCAAATCGGATGTAACCAAGGTGCGCGCGCAGACTAAATTAGGAATATTACGACTACACGTTTGTCAAGTTGAATTAAAATTTGAAAATTAATTAATTAAAATTTATTGAATTGATTTTTTCATGATATCTGAATAATTATAAACAGCAAGATCTATAAATTTGTAATTATTTTGAATTTTACTTAATAACAAACAATCAAAATATTTAAATTTTAGTAATAACGGCAACACTGAAGTAACGTTAGTGTAACTTATACAAACTATAGTGTAAATCTATCAAGTCTGCCAACGCTTAGAAAAAAATTTCAAAAGATAGTTAACCACGCATGCGTCAACTGATTCTATTAAAACAAATGTGGAATAATTTTTAATTAATATTTACTTGATTTTAATTAATAATAGACCCTAATTTTTATCAATTATTTCTAACGACAATCAAAAAAAATTCAAATAATTAGAATTTTTATTGTTTTATAACAATTTTATTACAATGTCTACATTAAGGTTATGGCGGCATATTTGAATTTATACAAGGTGGGCAAAAATGGTGGCTTAATAAAACTGGTTTAAACATTTCAAATTTGCTCTATTAATGTTCTTCAAACAGAACTACCTTAAGAAAATATTTTCGTTGTTCTATCAACCCCCGGTATATGGGGTAGTATTTTCTAGGCGTATTTCAGGTGGAAAAACAACTGAAACAAAATTTCAGGAACTTCCATACTCTCAACTAATTCTCTACTAATTTATTCCATTGCTTTTAATGTTGAAAAATACGATAATGATGCTTTAAATGCCTAAAAATTCGAGATAATTAAATACCTATTTAAATTAATAAAAATTAATTATTATTTGTAACAAACTTGTGTTGTTGTTGTTAAATTAACGATGAATAATTTTCCAATTGAAACGGACGTTTCTTTTTGTAAACGTGACATTATAATGATCAATGAAGTTCGAATTGATTTCGATGAACAATTAAACCATTCAGTATCGTATAAATTGAACAATAATTTATCGGCCTATAAATTTTTTACAATTTAAATAAAATTTAAAAATTCTACAATATGAACAACTTCTTCAGTTAACATTGCTGATGGTAAACAAAAATACAATAAGAGTTGTACCAGCATTCCAATCACGTATATTAAACTTTTCCCTAAAATAAATATTCACCGGCACTAAAATTTAATGGACTTTAATTAATTAATTTAATTAATTAATTATGGAATTGAGTAAACCTTCTAGATGCAATATACAATTCGAAGCACACTGTAAGTACAAAAATCATGCAATAGATTAAAACTGACCATCCAATTAATGAATTTAATAATGCAAGATGACTGTAAAAATATTGTTAAATTCAATTATACTAACGGACAGGACTACAAGTCAGTAAAAAGTGGGCATTTTGACGGGCGACTTCTTGTTCATTCTTTAATGAGCTTTTGTAGGGCAGTCCTATTTACACGGCTAAATGGGCTATAGCCCCAGAACGTACGCCTATTTTTTAGGTTTGTTGTATTGACAGTAATTATACAAATAAATTTATCGGTCGCTCTACTCCCTCTAGTCATTCTGTGTATTTTCTTATGGAAAAGGACGCATTATCTTTAGTAGTCCACGGGTGCCGAATATTTTAGGACGGCCCTGCCTTTTTGAGTTTGTTTGATAGAGCATTTTAAGCTTTATCGTTTTGGAAAATGTTGTGGAAATTTTGAGATATAAATGCATGCGTTTTTAAGAGTTGCCATGTTCATGAAATTACGCCTTCTTCCTCTATTAAAATAAACAGTAAACGGTCGCATTCCTGAAAAAATCATTCAAATCTTCATGAGCAAAGATTGTGTATATACACAAAACGATTAATGATGATGATTCAGTAATTGGTATTGTA
Organism: Hycleus phaleratus; assembly: GCA_013841185.1. NCBI lineage: Eukaryota > Metazoa > Arthropoda > Insecta > Coleoptera > Meloidae > Hycleus > Hycleus phaleratus. Next base: position 640 of record JACDRP010000490.1, on the reverse strand, counting down.
GTATATGGATAGATTTGGCAATCTCGCACATTAGTTGATAAAGTAGAACACATACTTATCAACATTGCGATAACAGTACCATTTATGCACTATTTAACAAACAAAAAAACTTATTATCTACAAAATAAGAAAAACCAGCAAAATAATTATGTTTAATAAGTGAAAATAATTTTCCCAGATTTTTCAAATATTTGAAATTGGCCTCTATTATTCCCCACGTATAAATTTTTGTGACATTTAATTCTATATGTTTAAAATTGTAGAAGACAACTTTTGCTATTTACTCAATGTTCCGGAAAACTACCGGGTCAATTTTGAAATTTCTTGCACAATTGCAAAGCTCATTCAATTTGCTATCGACTAAAAATCACATCCATTGGAAACAAATTCGAATAAACAGAGCTATGGGGGAAATTCAAAAAAAAAAACAGGCTTCAAGATTTTCATCTATAACTCAAGATTTTCCAAAACTAGAAAATCCTTATTATGCAGCTTAAAAAGCTCTTGCGATTATGTCCAAAATTTCGGATTTTAATTGAAAAATGAACGAGAAATTGTGAGTCAAAGTTTCCACTTTCTTTACCGACTTCTAATCCTGTCCCTTAAGGACTATAGTCACATATTACTTGTTCGAAAGGCA
>JACDRP010000489.1:0-41367 GCA_013841185.1 Hycleus phaleratus | reverse complement strand
TGATTAAGCCTTCTCGTGAAAAATTTGAAGTTTTTTATGGGAAAACTGGGCTTTAGTTTCGAAATTAAATAAAAATAACTCATTTTTTATCGAATAAATGTAGCAAATTTTCCAAAAAGTTGCATTTTTGGAAATAGTGACACAATTGTGGCCCTCATTGAAACTCAAAAAAAATTGATGAGGAACTTGTCGCAAAAATCGTGGGAAAATTGACAAAATTTTGCCTTTTTTAAAGAAAATTTTAGTCAAAAAGCCGAAAATCCAACATCAAGAACAAAGGCGTTTCCGATCGACTTTTCAAAGCGATTCATTCGCAACATCTCACCTGAAATAGCCTTAACAATTTTTTTCAACCCAGCTTACCTGAAAAATCTGCCAAAAATTTCGAAATTTAACCATTTTCGACCCAACTCAATTGTTGAACAAACTGTTTATCGAACATTTGACCATTGAAAGGCCACAAAAATTAATTGAGCGTTGCAATTTTGCCCTCTTCAAGCATTTCCTGAGTTGCCCTAGCGCTAATAAAGGTTCTGTAAATTTAGCACTATTTGAATTCTAAATTTTAGCGTTTCAGCAACAATAATTTCAGAACTTTGAAAAATCTGCGAACCTTCGGCGATAAAATCCAATAATCGAAAGAACAAAGTACCCCGGATAACCCCTAAATCGGGGGTTACAACACCCTTTCAATCGTCCACAATCGCGAATCACCCTGTATTTGATCCGAATCCACAATTCATCCTACAAAAGCTCAAGATCGCGCCGTATTCATCACTCTTACTTTCCCATTTCATTCTATCCAATCACTAATTAAACCTCATTCAACTCAACCTTATTGAGATATTTTACAAACTTAATCTCGGAGTTATTTCTTTATAATTTCTATCTAAACTAAATCTATAAAAATTAATGATACATAAAGGTAGTAATTATAAACTTTCCAGTACAACTTAATAACGATCCACAAGGAAATCAGATATCGTCTATATTACAAGTTTTATACTATTGTTTCCACCTCGAGCACAGATCTTTAACATTTATTGTCCGTCGTAAAGATCACAAAAGAAAAATACCTGTGCTGGTAGTAGCTGTAGTAGTATTTAAGGCTAGTTAACGCCCCTTATTGTCTAGATTCGTATCGCTTATATCGGCGATTATTTTACTGGAAACGTCGTGCACAACGGCCCTTACCAGTTCATCGGTTGTTGATTTAAAGTTTATTGAATCTCGATCGTTGAACGATAATTTTCGACAATACTCACGCTATTAATCATTGATAAAAATCGTATTGAATGTCCACAAAAAAAGCATCCATCGTTAATCGTCCTATTTGTTGCCGATTATTAATCATATCCATCGTATCGTTGTATTTAAATTAATTGGGTGATTTTTGAATAATTTTGAGGTTATCTCAATTATTGTAAGAAAGATACCGATATTATCGGCTAGTAAAATCAATAACACCAACCTAAATTAACAATCTCTCTTTCTAACTTTAGGGGAAATCTGGTGATTTTTGTCCCTTTAAATTGGCTAATATTTTTCAAATGTCATGTGTGGCAGATTTGTTTTGTGAATTATTAGAAAAATATTCACGTTATTAATCATTGGTAGAAATCGAATTGAATGTCCACAAATAAAACAAAAAAAACATCGTCTATTTGTTGTCGATTAATCATATTTATCGTATTGTTATATTTAAATTTACAATCGGTGATTTTTGAATAATTTTGAGGTTAACTCCACAATTGTGACAGATACCGACATTATCGGCTGGTAAAATCAACACCAACCTAAATTGACAATCTCTCGTGCTAACTTTTGGGGAAATCTGGTGATTTTTGCCACCTTCCATTGGCGAAACTTTTTCAAATGTCATTTCAAAATTTTCTCGAAGTACGCCGTTATTGTTGTGCGGCAGGTTTGTTTTGTGAATTATCGGAAAAATTGGAGAAAATCGTGGAATTCTGGTAAACTGTCGATTTCCTGTAAGTCAGTCGAACATACTTTTATAAATACATACACTTAAACATAGTTATAATTATCTTTAGCTCATATATATACCGCCGGGTAGTCACGATTTCCTGCTGACCGGAGATTGTTTGAATTAAGGCGATACAGGATGCAATAACAACAACAACAACAACAATAACAACACAGGTTGCACATCGGTACGTATGCACATTGGTTTTTTTCTTAAAATTAACGAGATTAGTATTGGCCATAGAGGCCGTACGCCTATACGAATGTTTACAATCAAAATCGTGAGTTATACCAACGATTACAGTTCGTTTGTACTTGTGGTTAATTAGCCGTGTTTAGAGGTAGCGATATCGGGGAATTGAATGGAAATTATTGGAAATTGTCGGTTTGGTGTCCCAATGGGGCCGATTTCAATGCGAGAACGTTTCAGTGACCGCCTGCTGTTTGTTATGAGGCGTGAAAATGGGGCAATTTGGTTAATTTGAGTCTTTTTCTACGGAGATTTTTTAGGATTAAGCCTAGATTTGAGGATGTTTACGCTTTTAATCGTCAGTTTTTCTAGTTAGTTTAACTTCAATTGTAAATTTAAGGGGACGAGGTACATCTTAGGATTTTCACCGGCGAAAATGTCAGTTTGNTTATGAAATGAGCTATTCAGGACAAAAAATTTCAAAAACATGGAATTAAAGATCAGAATTAGATTCAAAAATTGATTTAAAACATTTTGTTGTGTTAATTGTGAATTCGTTGAGGATTTACTGATTTAGAGCAAAAAATTCTCTTTGTCATCTTGCAATAATTTAGCACCAGAGTCTGTAGAAAATTAACGATTTAGGACAAATTTTCCAAAACGTAGAATAAAAGGTCAGAATTGAACTCAAATAATTCCTTAAAACATCTTGTTTTTTATCTTTGACAATTTGCTGATTAAATGGAAAAAATCTCTTTGTGGTTTTACAATCATTTAGCACCGGAGTTTGCTGAAAATCAATGATTTATGGCAAAATTTTTGCAAAACTTAGAATAAAAGATCAGAATTGAATTCAAATAATGCCTTAAAACATCGTGTTTTTGTATTAATAGAAACTTCGTTAAGAATTTCTCGATTGATGGTACTACAAATTAAAAAAAATTGGTTCGAAAATTGATTAGGGGTGCTAAAATCTTTTCGTGAGAGTTGCCAGAGTTTTCTTAGGACAAAAATTTCTCGAAATTTATTTGTAAGCCATTGAATTGACTAAAAGTGATCAAATAATATGTTTTCAAAGGGGAAAAGTGCCAAATTTAGCCTCAAAAATGAAAATTCTACAGATTTAATAGAATAAATTGGTACAGATAAATCATTGAAGAAGGAAACATTTTAAAATTTTTTATGATTCAATTTGCAAAAAAAAAATTGTCTCTGAGAGTCAAGAACGGTACTAAATAGGTCCTAAAAATTTGGAAAAAGTAGCTCGAAAATTAATTAGGAGTCCTAAAATCACTTCTTGGGAGTTGGCAAAGAATTTTCTTAGGGCAAAATTTCTCAAAACTTATTTGTAAGTCATTGAATTGATTAAAAGTGATCAAATAATAAGTTTTCAAACGGGAAAAGCGCCAAATTTAGCCTCAAAAATGAAAATTTTACAGATCACGATTTAATAGACCAAATTGGTACAGATAAATCATTGAAGAAGGAAACATTTTAAAATTGTGACAATAAGTCTTGAGGAATATTTGAATCTGCAACTTTTTATGATTCAATTTGCAAAAAAAAATTGGCTCTGAGAGTCAAGAACGGTACTAAATAGGTACTAAAAATTTGAAAAAAGTGGCTCGAAAATTAATTAGGAGTCCTAATATCGCTTCTCGGGAGTTGGCAAAGAATTTTCTTAGAGCAAAAATTTCTCAAAATTTATTCATAAAGTGATCAAATAAGTTTTCTAATAGGAAAAGCGCTACCAAAATCTAGCGCAAAATGAAAATTCTTCTACAAATCACGATTTAATAGAATAAATTGGTACAAATTGATAATTGAAGAAGGAAACATTTTAAATTCTTGACTATAAGTCTTTAAGAATATTTGAATCTGCAACTTTTTATGATTCTATTTGCCAAAAAAGTTAGCTCTTAGAGTCAAGAACGGCTTGATCGGCTAAATCGTGAGAATATTTCTCAAAAATTGGTTAGAACAATTAGTTCCAAAAATTGTGGAGAATTTTGAAAATCAAAAAATTGGAAAAAAGACAATCAAAATAATTCAAAATCAATAGTTTTGTCAAAAATTATGGGTTGACAGTAAAATGCGATACTTGGGGAAATTGCAAAATTTGAGTCTGCAGGAAAATCTGGAAGAAAAACGCTAATTTTTAGATTGAAACTCAGAATTTCTGCCCTGAAACTCTGCTCATATTAAAAGTATTGGCAATATTATCTATTTTGTAATTATAGACACGCAGTCATTTGAAAATATGTAGAAATAGGAATGCAGAATCTGATACGAGTTGATTAGTTGGACGTTTCTAGGTGTAATCAAACTTCCGGCTATCAGTTAATTCTATGTATCGATATAAATTTTCTTTGGTCGACATACGATAGATTGAATTGATATTGATCAATAATTTTCTTATAGATACTTGCACTAGAATAAAATAATGTGTGCATGTACTTAAATTATTACTAACTGTATCGATTAATCGATTAGAAAATCGTACATCTATTGAAGAATTCCAATTGTAATTAACTATTTATATAGTATCAATCATTACTCACTAAATTCATCGATCATTGATGAGTGGTATTCTGTAATTGCACAATAAACCGCCATCAGACCGATAAGATATTCACATTTGAATTCCACATATCCGTTGGAAATTGAGTTTCCTTCCCCGTTAAAAATGACACGTCTATTAGGAATGTCGTGTCGGGTTTATTATAAATAACAAACATGGGTGCGTATATGTATTATAGTTTATAATATATCAGTTCTGGATGTCATTGTGTAAAATATTTATGATTATTTTAAAATAAAATCAGTATGTGAGCAGTTTTATCGGTATCATAATTTCATAATCTTAGACATAGATGGTTGTAAAACCGTAGGATATGCATGTATAAAAAAAATAATAATCAAAAAATAAGAAAGAAAAACAACAATAACAACAACAGTTGAATCGTCTTTTTATGATTGTTGGTTGTTGTACGGAGCGAAAGTTGTGCCCCGGGAGCAAAACAGAGGCCACACGACCGAGATTAATACGGCGCAGAGAACATTATGAGTTAATTAATTGGCTTGCTGTAATAAAGAAAGGGACCCGACCACCACACCACACCACCACCATCAGGCTTCTTTTCAACTCAAACTATACACGAACAAAGCACGCCTCATAACCAACAACCAGTTATTATTATTATTATTTTTCGGATTTTTTTTTAAATCCACCGATCAACAACGAAACAACTCACGATGTCATAAATTCGCAATGTTAATGCATGTTATTTAATCCATCATCATTTTTTGATACGTTTCCGCTCGTGTAATTTACATGTCTTCTGAATTTTCAGCTTTTTTCAAGGATGTGGATTGAAATTCCCAAGCGTGCGTCTCAAATTTTTCAACAATATTCATTGCGGTTGAAGAAATAACGGTCGAGAGGCACTAAAGTGAGTTATGCACAATTTCTAACCTCAAAACTTCAATATTTTGACTAAAATCATTTAATTCAGAATCATCGAAAACAGATAAAGAAATGATTAATCAAATTTGGAATTGTAAAATTAGAATCTTGAGTTTGGCCAATAGTAGTTGGGAAATTTGAATTGCGCGCCCATCAAAAATGGGTTGGTAACAAAATTCCCCAATAAATTCTAACCTAACACTTCTAAATTTGGTTAATGTGTATTCGTTGTGTAGTGTTGTTTCAATATTTTGAAGAATTTCTGAATTATTGGCACTATTAAGCATTTATTTTTCTACTTTTGTACATTCTTTTGTACTTGTCGCGTTATGTATGGCCAATTGCGCATTAAAATACCCCGGTACACACCGTATATTCACATCTACAGTGGCCAGAAGATGATAATTTAGACTTGAATCGACAATAGCTTCTACGTGCTGGATGTTTATAGGCCCCCATACTGTCAGTAAGACGGTACAACTATATTTAGAAAGGATACAACCATAAACTACAATGATGATGTTGATGATTATTACTATTAGTCGGATGAGAGAAGAATAATGGTTGGGGTCTCTTCTGTCGTTTTCTTCGTATAAATAGGAAGGCATTTTTACAATTCCAACAGTATTTCGTATTTCATAACACAAATAATTGTCATACAACATTCCTAATTCGTTTTAGTCACTATGCAATATAAATGGCACAAGTATTTTGATTGATAATGCATATCGCTTTTTCTTCTATAATAATATTAACATACAAAACGTTACGCCTTGATCTCGTATGATATACGTGCATGTATTTGGAGTAAAATATTTTATACGTTATTCGAATATAACCGGCTACAAATATAATAATGAGAGGTGTTGGGCGGAAATTTTCAATACTAATATCGATAATAATAATAAATATTTGATGTGTCATCATTACAATGGTTGTAATGTAGTGCTCAACTTACAACGGCGATGACGATGACGATGATGTATAAATCTGCCAACATTTTTACAATATTGTTGATTTATAGGAATGTTGTATTTGTTCGAAAATTTATTAAGTTTCATTGAAATCAATCATTTATTGAGAAATTCAGCAAAATTCCAGTCTTGATCCATCATTGATATCACCAATTAAGGTTCAAGTCTTGAACCAGCATTGAAATCTCCAATTAAGGTTCAACTCCAGTGGAAATTATCGCGTTTGGCTAACGTTAGATGGCAGTACAAATTGCGTATTTTAAAACAAAAAGTAACGGTCATTGTCTTTTTTGCAGAAAATTTAACTTCAAAAAAGCGGAAGTTAAATAAAATTTATTCCTTTCTGATAACATTTGAAATAAATCTGATATTTGGTTTTTGGGGTAAAAAATGATTTTTTTTCAAAATTTGGTACTAGTGGACTCTAAAGAATAAGTTCTGGTAATTTTTCGAAAAAATTTGAATTTACAGCTCCTGTTTTCAATCAAATGGGTTAAAGCTTGATTTTTCTTTCTCTTACCTTCTAAATTTATGATTTTTGCTGAAATTCCCAAATAAAAGTCCATAATTTAGCTGAAAATTGTTAAAAATGGTAAATTTACGATTTGGGGCAAGACTGCATGGAAATTTATCCTAAAAATTGAAATTATAGCATGAAAATGCGCTAAAGGTGCCTAAGTTGGACCTCTGAATTTAGACTTTTCAAAAATTTGTAAACCACAGAAAATTCTTTTGGCAAAATCTCTAACTCTGAAGATTCTATAAAAAATGCTCATTCGGGAAATATTTTTACATTTCCATATAACACCCACCAGATGTTGTCAAAATTTGGAATATATGGAGTCTTGATGGATACGAAGCTCTGATAATTTTTTGGACATTTTTGAACTTGTAGTTCTTGATTTCGAGTATGAAATTGTCGAGACGATTGTTCATTTTTAATCCAACGTAATTACAAGAGATTGATCAGTGTTTCGATTTTTACAACGGCAACGATTAAAAAAAAAAAAAACGAAAAGAAAAACTAAAGTGTGGAGAAGTGAACTGAACGGTAAGGCGTTGACCGAGCCAGTTATCGAATAATTCTACATAAATTTAAATATTAATGTAACTCTCTTTAACTGATATATGTGTAAGTGTACAGAGTTCCAGGATTGTTGGTGCTTCTCTTTTTGAATAAATCTTGTCGTTTTGTACGATCTTGAATGACGTGTATAAATTCGTATGCGGAATCGTTTTAAATAACTGGAAGTAATCGTACGGTGATAGTAAGAAAAAATAAGGAAAATTGAAATTCTCTACCATCGAATTTCGTATGTAAATTGAACAACAATTAATCTACATGTAAACATATTCAACATTTTCTCGGTTTTTCTTTTTAATTTATAACGATGATAATCTGTAATTATCGAGCAATCGATTTAATAACGAATTATTTTACCAGAATGAAACTGGTCGATAAAGTTACATCATCGTTGGAGAAATTCTGTTTTGATAACAGAACGATTCTGTTGTTCTGTGAGGGTGTAACAATGAGTCGCAAAAATCCAAATGTTGATTAATAAGAAAGATACAACGTGTATAGATCATTTTTCGATAACATATTCAAAATGTATGTTAATTTTATTCGATTAAATTATTCCATCCTGTTGGATATGATGAGTTTTACGATGCAGATCTAGACTTGTAGATGGTTGATATAAAATAAGAACAAATAACTTTGGAAAATCAACAACACAGAAAATGAAGAAGCCTCAAGGTTAAGAATTATGAAAAAGTCGTTAATTATTGAAAATTAACCAGCAAATGATGAGGAGTTGTCAAAAATTACAAATGTGTAATTGTGTTTAATTTTAATTTTTGAAATATTTTTATAGTTTTTGGAGAATTTTATCTAAATTTTTGGAAAATTTTAGTAATTTTAGCGTACAGTTCAAGTTTAGGATTGTTTTCTTTTCAGACTATCGGTTTTTATCAAATTTTGTTCTAAACCGGTAAAATTCAACAATTTTAGCACCCTAGAAACGTTTTAGTGCTAAATTATTAATTATGATCAAGTTTACCTAAATAAAATCGTGTAAAAGAGGCGATTTTTATACGTTCAGTCGTTTTTTGGGGGTTACTTTTGAGTTGGAGACTAAATTTTGGATCGTTAATCCGTTTTTTTCGATTTTTTTTGACACTCATTCCAAATTTTTATTGAATTTTGTGCTTAAATTGTAGAACTTTAAGCTTGGATTTTTAAATATTTAGACCCTGAATCACTTTTTGATAATCCGTGATACAAAATCGTAAAAACAGGATTTTATTAATTTTTGAATTTTAGTCCCCGTTTTGAGTGTAATTTTCGTTTAAAAAAGTGAGAATATTCATCATTTTGATGTTGGATGGTGCAATTCTGTCAATTGTAGAATGTGTTTAGCACTTTTTGCAATTAGATCTGGTAAAAAGGGCCATATTTATATAAGTTTAATCATTGGTTTGAGGTGTTTTTTAATTTTAGCTCTTTTATGCGTTTTTGATGAAAATTTTATGAAACTTGAGACTTTCATTGTAAAGTTTAATCGGTTTAGCTCTTTTGACCTGAATTTTTAATTGTTTTTATTCCAAATTGTCCTATTTTTATAAATTCTACCAAAAAATTGTAAAAAAGACTTTAAGTGTAACTTTTCGTGTATTTTTTATTTGAATTCTCGATTTTGAGTTCAAATTTTAAGCATAAATCGTCGATTCTTAGCGACTTTTATATGAAAATGTGGACGGCTGAATTTTTGATTTTCGACCTCTAATTGACACCTTAACTTAACCCTTGAGCTGATTTTTTTAATTTTGGTCAATATCTGAAGCATTTGTATCATTCTAGAAAAATGTTTGCAAATAAAATTTCGATTTTTTGGGTAATTTTTAGCAATTTTTTTGTTCTAAATTTGTTACCAAATTGTAAAAATGATACGATTTGTACAATTTTAGCCGATTTTTTAGTTAGTTTTTCCACTTGTTTTTAGGTTTTATACAATGGATTTATCAAAAGAAAGACATGAAGACGTTTTTATACAAAAAGGGATTTTTCAGTACATCCAAACATTCAGAATAGATACAGATTCAACTCCTGGTAAGTTTTCAAAGAATTTTTTGATATTTAAGCTCAAAATTATTGTCCAATTATGACTCTAAAGAAGCTTAAGAATCGGAAATTTCCTTTTAATTCTAACAATAACGTATGATAGTAGTTTCATCATCTTAAAAATGAATTAATCATAATTAAAATACGATTATTATTAACCAACAATCATACCTGCCATTTAATTAATCCAACGAATTCTTTCTAAAATAGAAAAGTCAACAGAACTAATTGTAAATATACAAAATTAATTGGTCTTGTTAGTAGTGAAAAGAGAAAACTGGCAGATATTTTTTTTTTATTTCGTTTGCTTCTCTTGATTAATGATTAATTATTTTCGATTCTACGTCTGTGCTTATAAAGTTTAAGGAAAAGAACTGTCGACCATCTGGTTTTATCTAACACACGCACACATTCATACTTATATACGATTTCGTCACGTCTTTCAAACATATAGGTGTCAATTTAACTGTCAGATTTGAAAATGTTAAAATAATAATTTCGAACGTCAAAGATGAATATCTGGCATTCTTCAAACCGAATATGTTACGTGATAGAGAATTTCAATGTTCATTCAACGGAAAAATTGAATGATTTTGATAGATTTCGGTATGTTCGAATTTCTATATCGTCTAATCCATTCAAAAGTAGATAGTTTAGAGATAAGTTCTATTAGTGAGCGATTTGAAAAGTATTTGCAGGTTCTTTAGCAAAAGTTGCACGTTCTAATTCATCGATAAGTCGGTTAAAAATGCCTTTGTGGTCAATGTTGTGATTTTCATCAACCAATCGCACCCATAAAATGACCAAGAATGGCCTGAAATTGTTCCAAAAAGCGTTTGTTAATTGGTGAGCGATTCGAAGGATCTTTTCAGGATCTATAGAGAACATTTTAGTAAAAGTTGGAGTTTCTAGTTCAACGAGAAGTAGGTCAAAAACGCCTTTTTGGCCAGTGTTGTGATTTTGATCAATCAGCCATACACAGCAAATAATCAAGAATGAGCTAAAATTGTTCAAAAAAGCATTTTTTGATTGGTGAGCGATTCGAAAGATATTTTAAGGATCTATAGGAAGGTCCTTAGAGAACATTTTAGCAAAAGTTGGAAAAGTTAATGTTGTGATTTTCATCAATCAACCATACACAGAAAATGATCTAGGATGACCCAAAAATGTTCAAAAAAGCGTTTTTTGATCGACTTCTCGGCGAGTTGTTCGATCCAAATTTTCCTAAAATATTCTCTAAAAATCTTCAAATATTTTTTGAATTTCTAACCAATTGGAGTTATTTTTGAACGATTTTCTTTTGAATAGTTCACCCGGCATAGAAATTATTTGTGAAATTTCCGTACAATAAGTAATAATAATTGCAATAGAAGACTTAAAAGAGAAACCTGTTCGAATGCCGCCTATATCAAACAACATTATTGTTACTATTCTCCATTGGAATAATCTCAACGATTATCTCCGATATCCGTACAGATCTTATCTAATTGTGAGCAAGATAGATGCATCGTTATTATTAATTAATTATAGTTTAAATTACCTGGTACGGGGCGTCAATAATAATAGAATAGAATTGTGCCGGTATATAAATTTTATTAGAGCCGATAGTTGTACACGCGATAACTTTTTTTTATAACCGAAAAAAAACCACAAAAATTCCAAATATTTCGTGACCAAATTTGACTGTATTAGTTAAAACTAGAAGCTGTATCGCATCTTTAATTATTACTTTAATACATACAAACCTTGATCCGATTATATCCAAATAGTTTCGAGGAAAAATTCTCAAAGTTGAGAGTTCTTTGTTGGAGATTTTATTTACCTACGCATTGACTAGTGCCATATTTGCAATCTGCAAGTTTCCATTTTGATATCCGATCATAATCTGCATATTCTTATTCATATCGACTGCCTTCTGTGTGTAAGCCTCTATTTTTGTATACTCGAATTTATTCTTAAGTTTGAGCAATAATTCCGGACACGTTCAATTCGATAATCTTCCTACAGATCATTTTTGAAGGTCGCTTCACTTCTTTTTTTTTTTTCTTGATAGATGTAGTTTAACATCAAGACGATTAATAGTAGTTCGGTTGTAGTATAATTAGCTTGTCGTAATTATTTAGTCTCATTTAATGAAGGTTATTATTGAAATATACATGCTGTGAATGAATAAAATCTAATTCCATATGTGTAGTTTCAAAGTACCAAAACAGCTCATTTATCAATCTAAAATTGTAATACTCACTGTTTAATTTGGAACAAAAAATACGTTGAGATGCTAGAACAGGAGCTTATTTGTTGGTTTGCTATTGATTTAGAAGAAATTATTGGACACAGTTGATTAAAAAGCTTACAAAATTCTGAGCAATTATTTGAGCTTATTGTTTCAGTCAAGGGCATTTTTAGATTAATTACTCAAAACTATTGAACTAAAGTAAAACTAGAGCTCAATTTTGACTCATAACAAGGTCTACATTTTTGGAGCCAAAATTCTGAGCAATTTTTTGGCCCCAAGTCGAATTAATCAATTAAGCCTTCGCATAACTACCGAATGGATGAAACGAGTTTTTTCAGAAAATGTCCGTTATTCGAGTTGATGTTTTGAGCTTAGATGGGCTCTAATTTTAGTTTTGATCATCGATTTTAGCAAATTTCAATTTTTTTCTTACTCGGCTCTTCGAGAATAGTTCTGTTCTTTTGGTTTAGACTCCTTATGAACTAAAGACTTTCAAAATAACGGCAGCTCAGTTTTGAGTCACAGTAAGGGCTGTATTTTTGAAGCCAAAATTCTGAGCGATTTTTTAGCCCCAAGTCGACTCATCAATTTGGCCTTCATGTATCTATTAAATGAATGAAACGAGATTTTTGACAAAATTTCCATTATCATCAATTTTAGCGATTTTTTTACGCTATTTTTGAGTTTAGTTTTATCCTTCCGGATTACATTCTTCTCAAAGATCAATTTTTGTAAGCTTTGCTAATAATTTTACAAAATATAACACAAATGTCAGTTTTTTGGGGGGTTTTGGCATGACATTTTTAATAAAAACGAAAATCAAGACACTTTATCAGTTATTTTAGTGATAATTTTCTTTGTAATTTTCTTCGTAAATCGTCCATTTTTAATGAATTTTCTTAGAAGTTCTATAAATGAGACCATTTATTGAAGCGGATTTGGGTTCCAATATTTATCTTTATTTACTTGCCCTTTTCTAATAAATTCTGCTTATCAAAAGGTTTCTAAACAATTTAGAGGTATTCATCAATTTTGGCCAATTTTGGTCTATTTTGGAGAGTAATTTTTGTTTTTCAGTCTCGATTCCCCTCATAGAAGCTCATTTTTACGACCCAAATTTTAGGGAAATTTTGATGTGGCATTTCAAAGGCACAATTTTTTTATCACCAATTTGAAGTAATTTTCTTGTAATACGGAACAATTTTGACGCTTTTAACGTTTGTTTCGAGCAGATTTTGAAATATTTTAGCAACTTTGACATGAAATTCTATAAAAAAGATAATTTGGACTTTTTTGATTCGTTTTCAAGTAAAAATTCCTACTTTTCGGACATGTTTTGAGACATTTTTCGTCTTAAATTATTAGTTTTCAGTTTTCAGCTTTGAATTTTCGTAATATAAGGGTGAGCAAAATTTTTTCCTTGGTATATTTATCTATTCTAATGACTATTATAAACTAGTCTTTTATGTCGCAGTAGGCTAAGCTTTAGCTCGTAATGTCGCGGATTAGTTCATAATTTACCAAATTTGATATTTGGCAAATAGTCGAACAAATAGTCTACGACACTACATGAAGTGATTTATTGTAGTACCTCCGATAGTTTTGTAGTCAATGATATTGTTATTAATGTAAAATTTTAGGGGTGGTCTTCATTAAAATTGTTGAATTAATTTACTACTTTTATTCTATTATTAGTTGGTATTTAATTAATTTCGACGCTTCTTGTATTTTCGTTTTATCAGATTGAAATCTTTATAATATTCTAATATAACTGCATAATTATTTTTTAATGCATTAATATTACCAAATTATGTAAATTGATCTCATAATCAACATATATAATAGAACAATAATAATAATCGTATGCATACAATAATAATAATAAAAATAATGATAATAATAATAATAATAATAGAAAAAAATCACGGCCATATGTTTATGTCCAATTAAATTCGTTCTGTATTCTCAGAATAATAGCCCTTGAGCAATGAAACTTTATTATCTATACTTGAGAAATCGAGAAAGACACACTATATAGGTGCACATATACACATATAGAAAATAAATAAGGGTGACGAATCGATAGTATTTCAAAGACATGAAAAATGAAACCGACGTCTCGGTTCCAGTTCCTCGACTCTCTCTCTACACTCTTCACTCACTCACATCAAATCCATGTGATTATATTGTGACATGGGAAACCAGCGCTAATAACAAAAACCGTTCGATTCTCTTAAACAATCCAAATGAATGAATGAATGAATGCGAGAAAATCAAACCAACTACAACAAGTAACAATAAAAGAAATTGAAAAGACTACTGTTTTAAATCTACAAGCATACATGTTTGTAGACAATTAACGAGTCGCATAAATTCCAATTGAACAAATTGTGATAAAACACAACTACTAGTTGGGGGGATTTTTCACCCGAAAATCATCATCGATAAATACAATGAATACAATGGAATAAGTGGGCGATAAATTATTGACACAATGTGAATTATATGGGAATCTGTATTGGTTAAGAATCTATTGAGCTAGTCTATTGCCAATTACATCTAAATCCAAGAATCGTACAATTCAAAAAGTTTAATAGATATCGAAGTGGTAAATTCGATTCGATTCTTTGGGCGAGGTTGGTTTTTTAAACAAATTGACACAATTTCCGGAAATCTCCAAAATCCGGATTATGTGTTGAAGAAAAGGTGTTTGTCCAACACACATCTTTTTGTGTAGTTGATAAAATGAAAGGAAATTTATACAATTAGATAGGCGATACTCGATTCTACACTTGGGGGAAAGCAGATTTTCCATTTTCTTTTGCATTTTTCCGAAATTTTCATCTAAAGTTACTGTATATAAATCGCTAGCTAATATTCTGTTTAACACAATCGTATTGACAAGTACACAACCGGATAAGCTAAAATACAGTCATCATTCTAAGTGGTTGACTGGAAAAAACTCGTAAAAGTCGTCAATTGGTTTAGTTTGCAAAAAAAAAAATCGAATAGAATGGGACAAATCAAAGAATCGCGAATCACCATCGACAACATGAAAATTAATGAAAATCGATAAAATTACCACATTACATCGATGTTTAATGGTTGACACAATCAAATTCATGGCTTTATTGTATTGTCTTCAATTGAAATTATTGAATTTTTCCGGTTAAAACCGACCACCCGGAATAATCTCCAATATATTTATTTAATCGTAATCTAATTTAGATCAAAATTAAATTGAATCATCAATCACAGGTTGAAAACGTTAATGATATTTTAAATATTTCACTACCTATAGGCACTAACTGTTGATTTAATTCAACTTAATTCTAAAGAATTCAATTAAGATCATTGTTAGTGATCATCATCTTCCTGTATGATAGTTTTCAAGTTTTAATCGCTAAAAATTGGTAGATTTATCATTTGAAAAATGGCGTTGTCTTGACGATTGTCGTCGGCTTTTGCTTTTATACAAAACACAAACTCGGCAGGGAGTCAACTCTAATCGTTGTAAATTCTACTTGACTTGGAACATTTCCTCGTCTTGTAAACTTTACGAATTCGTTTCACTGATAAAGTTGACCTGTTAGTGGAATTTTGACGGACTCAGTGGAGCTCTACAGCTAGAGTCGGCTTCAAAATTTATTAGAGATTTAGAAGAATTTGATTGATAAATAAATTCATAGGCGTGTTTAATAATTTGATATGAATCTGGAGAATTCTTAGACGGTTATTTAGAACATCTCGTGCCAATAATTTCTTCATTGGCCAAAAAAACAACGAGAAAAAAATTAATGATGATGATAGTTGAAAAACAACAATCAACCGTTTGAGATAATTGTTGCTATAGGATGAATGATTGTCTTGTTGATTTTCCTCAGGCTTCTGTAATTAGATGGAGATTTTCGTTTAAAAATAATAATCGAATAGGTCGACTGAAATCTTCCAAAAAATAGGGGCGATTATTCTAAATTTTTTCCAACTCATCATAATCAACTAGTTTCGGTTTAATTAACGGATTGTAAAAATTTTATACCTGTCGATCTTATTTATGAAAAATAATCATATCGATTTATTTAATGATTCAGATTAATTTTTTTCTCAGCTTATCGATGGTGACTAATAATAACATTGATCTGATTGAATTTTAATTTAATTCGTCTTTCTAATAAAACGCCCACATATCACACAAATTGGTCGGATTATAAGTCCGAAAAAAATTGAATTTACAATTAGCAAAAGTCTAGAAAGCCAAAATTAAAATTCCTATGGCCTATGGGGCGTAAAACCTGCTATTGAATTGTCACCAAGAGACACCCATTTCAAAGCCAAATTCTCGATTAGCTGTCAATTTTTCGTATTCAGCCATCAATTGGGCGAATTTTGCCATCGAATTTCTCTAAAATGCAAATTTTGGATAGTTACAAATTTTGGCCAAAATTCAACTCCTCTGTTCATTTTCAAGGAATTTAGATATTTGATTGTAGAAAGCAAACGATTTGGACACTAAACCGATTCTTTAGTAAAATTCTATGAAGCATTTTTGTTACTGCACCATGAGAAAGCAACAATTTTAGCCTGTTTGCTTGACGAATTCTAGCCTTTTTGGTTGAAATTTTGTCACTTTTGCAAAGGCCAAAATTTGGTCTTCTTGAATCTCCAAAAATTTTGGCATTGGAGAGAGGACTTGGCCAATTTTCGCGCCTAATTCCTGTTTTTTTCTAAAATTTTTAGAATATCCAACCTTTTTTGTGGAAATATAAACTAGCACAACAAATATTAGATGAGACATTGATGGAAAAAACAGGTTCACTGTCTATGTGTTGGTATGTCTGTGTATTCATTATAATAAAATGAATGCACCAGATTAAGTTACAAGATGGAATACAATTTTAATCCTCAATGGCATTATGTGGCGACGTGGTCACTATGTATATATTTCTTTTATTATTACCATTATTATTATTAGTTTTATTACAAAATGATAATCTATGAAAGAGGTGGAGGAGAAGGAGGAATATATAAAAAAATGAACGGTTTATATAACCTGTATAATGTGTAAATAATAATTATCATTGTATTTTTATGCTGAATTTATCAACTGTTCACAATGCGCACACATTAATTAGTTTAGTTTAACTTAATTCAAAAATAATTAATGTAATTACAGCTTATATTCGCATTTATTCATATAAAGAAAATGTATTGTTCTATCAATGTCTTTATTAGAACTTTTTTGAAATCTTAGCATGCAATAATAATCTCCAAGAATATCGTTTTGTGTATTTCTATTTAATTAGAATACACGAAATCCACCAAAAATTAGACAAAATATGCTTTCGTCTTTAGTCTTATGGTGCTAAATTGTCAATTTTAAAAAAATTTTAGTCCCAAAAGTTTCTGTTTGTGGAATAGCTTTAAAAATTTTCAAAAAATTAAACCGTAATTTATGAATTTTTAATCAATTGGGCTATCAGTAGGTGAATTTTATATGGATTTTTTTGGAATTTTTGTTTATTTTGAGCCAAATCATCAGTTAATTTTGTAAAATTTGACAAATACGCCGTTAAGAATAGGTAATTTTATCATCTTAGAGAATAGGTGTATGATTTTAAAGTTATTAAATTCGTCGCAATTTAGGCAATAGTACTCAATTTTTGAGACAAATTTTATGGTGCGAACTGGGGCTTTTTCCAAAATTTATCACGCTTTTTAATTGAAAGAAAAGTGCTATTTTGTTCCCGATTTTGGGAAAAATAGGTATCTGACAGAGGCGTCAATATAGAATTTGTATGCATTTTTTGAGCCAAATTCTTAATTTTTAACTAAAGTCTCAAAAATTTTAAGTTAGAAATTGTAAGAGCTAACTTTGTTAGCCCCTTTTTTAGTCTATGTGAGAGTCAGACAATATTTTTGATACAATTTTGCTACTAAATCTTCGATAGGAAATATTTGAGGCGTTTAGATCGAGTTTTTGAATTGAATTGCTTATTTTTTCTCAAATATATCGGTTGCTAAATTACTAAAAACTCAAAAAAATCAAAATTTTCATCTATTTTAGCACTAGTACTAATAATTTAATCAACAACTCGTTTATTTCTATTTATTCAAATTTCTCTGATATTTGCTGATTAATGCCGAAATATTAACGATTTGTAGGGTAGTTCTTAAGAAGAATTTTGATAAGAATAGAACTTCGTAGCTTTAATCTAACAATGTCTGGGAGAAATAGTGTAAAATTGAGCAAATTTTCCCGTTTTTCAAGATTCAATGATAGACAATGAAAATAACCATATCGAAAGGATCGTCTAGTCATTTTTGATCGTTTTACATGTGGAGTGGTTTTTCCTTCATTTCCCAATAAGCTACAAAGTCCTAATTCTGCTAAAGTGTTTCCTAGAGACTGACCTACAAATTCTCAAAATAATTTTCAAATCTCTCAACAATTAATAGAAGCTTGCTTGAAATACATGATAATCACAATATGGTCAAATCAATGTCGAGCTACGAAGTTCTAATTTGGCTAAATTGTTTCCAAAAGACTGTCCTACAAATTCCTAAAGTAATTTTCAAATTTCTCAACAATTAATACGAGTTTACTTGAAATACATGATAATCGCAATGTGGTTTTTCCCTTATTTCCCAGTAAGCTACGAAGTTCTAGTTTTGCTCANTCGATTAATTCTAAGTTTTCAGACAAATTCTGACCTTAAAGGGGCAAAAGTAGCGAAATTTCAATAGTTTCAGTCAATTTTGGAGACTATTTTGGAGGATTTTCGAACATTTTTAGCCCAAGTGGCTAATTTTTAACGAATTTAATTGGTAAATCGTGTATGATGAGAGTTTTCGATCTTTTGTAAGTTTTAAGACAATTTTCTCTTAAATCATCATTTTTTTTAATAAAACCGTAAAAATGTAAAAATAAAATGAGCCTTTAAACACAAGTGCGAAAAAGACCCAGACAGTTCTAGTGACTGTGTCGGATGAGTTTTTGTACAGAAACTTCCTATTTGATCCTCGAAAAAGCTTTAAATACAGATTATAACGAAAGATTTCCGATATCTTTGCCTTAAATCACCAATTTTGATACAATTTAGCCGGTAAATCATGCAGAAAAGACACTTTTAATACCTTGATGAGGATAATTCTCGATTAATTGCAAATTTTAAGACATAAAATAAGATTTTGGGCCAGCTCTAGAGATAAAATGAGTCTTTGAGCACGAGTGCGAAAAAGACCCAGACAGTTTTAAGTCATCAAATTTTATAAAATTTAGCCGACAAATCGTTCAGAAAGGACACTTTCAATAGTTTGACGAGCAATTTTTCAATTTATTGTAAGTTTTAAGACAATTCCACCCCTAATCAAGGTCTACGTGGTAGTTACCTGTTAATATCCAAAATTGTACAAAAATCAACCCACAATGGTTAGATTTGTAACAAAATTGATAAATAACAAAAACAAATAGTCGACAATTGTTGTTTAGTAACTTATGACCTCAACAATGGACTAATAAACATTCCAGTTGATTTCATTCGTGTTACCATCCACACCTTAGGTCAGCCATCTAGGTCTGTCTTTCATTTATAAAACTTGTACAAGATACATGTAGGTATATTTCTATATTAGATCATTAATATTTTTCACCTAATAAATTAATATTTAGATCCGCATTTTGCATTCCAATTAGGTCATAGTTGTAGACTTTGATTATAGCCTGCCACGTGCCTTTCAATCTCTATCATTCGATAATTACCATCATTTAACATACAATACTGTTTCTTTCGTTGGATCGTAATAAAAAACGGCACAAAAACTTGAATTTTTAGTTGTTGAATCGCATACAGGAGTCGTTAATTAATAGAAATTGTTGCACATTTAGCTACTTAACCATCAAGGATTTCCTCTTTGTTTGAGGCCATACATGGCTTAGATTTGTTGCAAAAATTGATTGGGCGATAAGTCCAAATTGTAGAGCAAACTTTCATCTAACTATTCCATAAATTTCATTTGATTTCGTCAAGTTTTGTTACACGAAATGTGTGTTCCACTAAAACCGTGTTATCATCCTGAAAACGGGTTTTTCAGTATTTTCAGAAAATACAGTCGATTTTTCAAAAATTCATAGTCACAACCGTGTAGAATCGCATTTAGAATCGAATGAAATTTTGACCAATTCGTTATCATTTGTTGTTTTCGGCCTATTTGTGTTCCAGTGTTTCCGTTCTTTTACAGTGCCACACTCGGACATTTTCTGAATCGCCAGCCCCGGCCCTGGTTTTGAATAAGGAAATCTCCCACTCTATTGAGTTGATCTTGAATAGAATCAGATATAGAATAAAATAAATGTCAACATTTTGTTTGGTAAAGGAACAACAAATAAATTTGTTCATGGTTGGTAGAGCGAATTTAATAGGAAACCATGAATCCTTTTTGATTTGCATTTTCTTTAATGTTTTGTACACCATCGATTCTAATGATTGTTTCAATTCAAATCCGACCCGTTGAGAAATTACAATCGTTTATAAATAACGATAATCTCGACAGAAATATTCTTCTTTTAACTGTCCAGCTCGCACTATTAGAAAACGAACAATAAAAAAAATATGGAATTAAAATTAAACCACAGCGACAAAATCTGATCTGTTAACAAATAGTTGTGTGTGTATAACACATGTTTAAATGTGGGAAGGTACTTAAGATCACTGGACCGATACCGTCTCCGTTTCTGTCCCGTTTGCATGCGTACAGTATGCCCCATGTTAAGTCTTCTGTTGTTGTTATACTTGGCTATCAGTTGGTGAATGTGAGACAATCGGCTTCTGTATTGGAAATGTGACATTTATTAGTCATGAATTGTGTCGATTCTATTATTCCTGCCATTCAAACATTAACAATTCGATTAGGCAAAACTAATAATGAATATATCGGATATACCACAGTAATCCACCCTATAAGAGGCTATGACTTTGTGAACGTAGGTCTGCTTCTTGTTTCAACCGCTTGTCGATAATACAGACTACTGCCCGTTACCGACCTATGAAAGACAATTACATTACCGACAAGCGGTTGAAACAAGAAGCAGACCTACGTTCACAAACTACTGTGCTTTACCTCGCACTTGGTTACATAGTGTTGTAGATCGATTACATCATAGAGTCATATTCTCTAACTTTTCTTCGATCCGTTACCATAACTACTCAGATAGAGCTTCTATCGCAGTCCTTACAATTCAACCATATGTAAAATTTGTAAGAAACAAGAGTAAAACCGACTGTTAACTCAGTCTCTAGCGTTGTTATAGTAACGAATTACCGTAAATTTAGAGAATACCACTGTTATTGATCGTTCTTGTAGTAGGATGTGATTTTGAGAACGTAGGTTCGCTTCTTGTTTCAACTGTTTGTCGATAATGCAGACTACTGTCCGTTACCGACCTGTGAATTTTGAAAGACAACTGACATAATGTCGACAGTAATCTACATTACCGATAAGCGGTTGAAACAAAAAAGGTCCTACGTTCACAAAGTCACAACTTACTATGGAGAAAACTGTGGTACATCTGATAAATAGATTACTTCACAGAGTCCTATTCTCTAACTTTTTGGCGATTCGTTACTAAAATTACTGTTCAAAAGTGACTGTCTCTACCGTTGACATAGTAACGAATTACTGTAAGTTTAGAGAATAGCAGTTATTTTAATAAATTTGATGTTTGTAAATATATTTTTGAAGTGTATGAATCAAGTTACGACCCTATATAACAAATACAGCTAACTACAATGAAATATCCTCTATAACGACTTATAATTGATCGTTCTTGTAGTAGGCTGTGATTTTGAGAACGTAGGTTCGCTTCTTGTTTCAACTGCTTGTCGCTAATACAGATTACTGTCTATTACCGACCCGTGAGTTTCTTTCAAATTAATTAGTAATCATCCTAGCATTTCAAATAAACTTTGAAAGAAAATTTAATGTACAATTTATGGGTCGATAATTCTGACAGTAATCTGTATTACCGACAAGCTGTTGACACAAGAAAGGACCTACGTTCACAAAGTCATAGCTTACTGTGAATTACTGTACATCTGATAGATAAAAGTGCTAGGTGTATAACTGTATTTCACATCACAGTTGATTACGTAGAGTCGTAGATTGCTTCATAGAGTCGTATTCTGTAACTTTTTGTTGATTCGTTACCTTAACTCCTTAGATGGGGCTTCTACACTTCCACCAAATGCATAATTGGTAAGAAACAAGAATAAAACCGGCTGTTCAAAAGTAACTGTCAATCTCTAGCATTGATATAGTGACGAATTGCTGTAAATTTATAGAATACCACCAAAATTTTAATAAATTCGACATTTATTAATTTACTTTTCAAGTGTACCAATTGACTTTCGACTCTATATAACAAACAAATAGCTAACTACAATGAAATATCCTCTATAAGAACTTACAATTTATCGTTTTTGTAGTAGGCTGTGACTCTGAGAACGTCGGTCTACTTCTTATTTCAACTATTTGTCGGATCTACTTATATGAACGAATTTTAAAATAAAATTTAGTTCTATAAAATTGAATAAAATTTCTTTACAATTCAGCGGGAACTCCGATAGTAATCTGCATTACCGACAAGAGGTTGAAATAAGAAGCAGACCTACGCTACAAAATCACAGCCTACTTTAAAGATATTCTTATAAACGGTACACTAATTGAATCCTGATACAATTTTAACAAAATTTATAGTCATATTCTATAACTTTTTTATAATTCATTACCATGACAACGCTGGAGATGAACAGTCTCTTACGAATAGTCTGTTTTGTTCTTCAGTGGTATTTTGTAACTTTTTGTCGATCTGTTATCATGACATAGAAATTATGGAATTAGTAATACTGATGTATTCAAGGAGATTGTTGCCATGGTAACAGATCTATAAAGTTATAGAATACGACTGCTTCTCTTTTTCCAATTTTACATATGATGGTATTCTAAACAATGAGAGAGAAGCAATGTTTAAAGAGACTGTCAATCCCAAGTGTTGTCATAGTAACGAATCGCAAAAAAGTTAGAGAATACGACTGTAAATCCGTTAATGTACACAAACAAAAAGACACGAATAGAATGTCTTGAAAGTGAAATTTCGTTCTGATCAATGATTGAGATAACACAATAATTCTCGCAGTAAGCTACGACTTTATGAACGTAGGTGCGCTTCTTGTTTCAACCGCTTGTCGGTAATACAGATTACTATTAAAAACTGAGCACTAATCAAAACTGTAGCATTTTATCGAAAGTCTGTTTCGATGAAATATGTAATGGAAATTAATTTATAATTCACGAATCGGCAACTCGAACAGTAATCTGTATTACCGACAAGTGGTCGAACAAAGAAGCGGACCTACGTTACAAATTTACAGCATTACTGTGAGGATTCTAGTGGTACATTCGATACAATTTCGAATGGGACGAAGATTGGAGGTGAAGAAATATCGTTGACATGTGGAAAATGATAAAGATTGCATGTTGCGTGTTAGTATTACGTTTAAATATAAGCGATACATATCTGATTAGCGTCCCTCATCCTTGTGAATTGGTTTGGTCGACACGTAAAACTAAAATCGACAGATTGATCTTGTTGGAAATGCGTTCTTAACATGTAATCCTAATTGGTATAGAAAAGGGATGGAAATTCAACGGGTGGTTAATTTCGAAAATTTCCCCATATCTAGGAAGAATTTTATCAAATTTATTTGCCATTTACAAAAATAGAATTATAAAAAGTCCTCATTACTAACTGAATTAAAAATATTCTTTTAAACACAGGAATAAAGCTTCGCAATTGGCTACGATTTGGATAAGTAGTGACGTAGATTGAGCCATAACTACTATTTTTTGAATAACATCGCCAACTTCGTGGTAAAATACGCCTGTATTTGAAACTATTTTGCAGTAAGCTGTGGTTTTTTGAACGTAAATCCGCTTCTTGTTTCAACTGTTTGTCGGTAATGCAGATTACTGCCTTAAAATTGACAGGTCGATAACTGATTGTAACCTGCATTATCAACAGATGATTGAAACAAGAAGAAGACCTACGTTCACAACTTACTGCCCGGAGGACTACCGTCATATAACGCTTACAACGGCATTTCATTTCGCAGTTGGCTGTGCCTTTGATACGTTAAATCGTAGATTGAGTTATATTTATTAAACTTGACATTAGTTTTTCAAATTGCTGCATAAAGTTACGACACTAGTCAACTGTACACAGCCAATTTTGAGGGGAAATACCGTTGTTCGACTATATTTGAACCTATAATGGAGATTTAATAATGGAAATTCTTCAAATCAGTTCTTTAAACGCGTACAACAATAATTAAACATTATTCGATAATTGCATTTTAACAAAAAAATAAAATCTATCCGAAAAGCAATCAAATTAATCAATTATTATAATATCATCACATTTAGCTCTTTTAATTCGGTTGAATTTCTTTGGCACCTCATCACTAGTACTAGTACTCGATTCGTCCGATGTTTGTGGGGTAACAGTTTTCTGTTTCGGCACCCACTGGAATTGCTCGAAATCCATCAGCGATACTGGCGACGACTTTATATCTTTCGGTCCAATTTCCGATTTGGCTTTAATCGAATTTTCGATCAACTCATTCGAATATCCAAGACCGGCAACCTAAAAACGCCAAAAATTAACGATTAAAATTCGATTTTTTCGTCGATTATCGTCAGGATTACTTCACGTATACTTTTCTTCAATTCGACGTCGTCGAGTGGATGGTGTTCGATGTTGTGGCCGGGTCGTACGATGCGATCTTTAATACCAAGACCACGGCCTTTGGCTACGTAGGTTAAACTTTCGTTGATATTCCGACGGTTTGGTGATCGACAATTCTGTTCCATTCGTTGGCGATATTCTAGAATTGTATGTGGAGTTTCTACATGTTGGTTTTTTAACGGTTTACTATATTCAGAGTATCGTATTAGGTCTTCTTCGAAATCTTTTTGATTCCTCCACATTGCGTCCAATCGTAGTTAACCTAAAAATTGTAAATTCAACAATTGTTTAAATTATAATTCACAATATATAATTGACGATAATTGGTTAAATACACAATTAAATAACGTTTAAAAATTATTTTAAACAGTTTAAATAACGATTTTGGAAAAATTTGTGAACATAACCTATAATTTCATTTTATTGAATTTCAACCTAAAAGCAATACTACTATAACAGAATTTTTTAAATATCTTCAATTATATTCCAATTTTCTAATTAAATTGATCAAATTTACTAATTAATTTGTAATTTTACCTTTTTGCTATTGTGCAATTTTAGAAACTTAACCTAAACAAGTCACGACATACACAATCCGTTAAATATAGGAAGTTGATCTCGATGTTGCCAAATGTAGGTACGATTTCTTCAAACGTCTAGAGGAATAAAAGGGCCGGTTGCACCTAGTTATGTCAATTATTTGACAACTTTTCTGTCATATTTTCCAAATTATTAATTTTTAATCTTTTTATTGATTTTTGAATTATTTATACGCTTTTAATTAAAGAAGGCAGCTGTTCGAATTATTTTTAACTTACGGTAAAAATTTGGAAGAATTTTTCAAACGATTTTTAGGGAATATTTATAAAATTTAGCAGAAATTTTGAATTTACATGATTAGTTGAAATAAATTGCGAAAAATTTAGTAATTTTGGTTTCTACAAAGACTGCTTGTCGGAATGTAAACGTAAATCTCCAATTCCTGTTTTGTCGATGCAAATAAAAAAAAATCAGCTTAAAAAGCAAAACTTTTCATCAGAATTAGAAGAATAATCGCAGTATTTTATAAAAAAACTTCCTTTTAAATTATATAAAAACATTGCCAGTAATTTTATTCTAATTAAAAATTATAAAATTAAAAATTTTATGTTTATAACAAAATTTTGAGGTTATGTTCTTCTCAATACGACCAAAATAAATCCCCTTTCGTCTCAAAAATCACTAGACTCTGTTAAATTTGCCTGACAACTTATCTATTTGACGAAAGTGGCCAACACTTGTAAATGATCTTGAATTTGACTCAATTAAATACGAATTATGGCGCAACCCACTCAATTTCTTGTAAACGAAATCAATGATATTACTTTATTTTTATTCCTCAATTTTGGTTTCCTCAATTTTTCTATATCCTAAACTTGAAGGAAATTTTCAATCCGGCAACGCTGGACACGAATTGTCAATTTCAGTTATCTGGAAAATTAAAAATCGTTCAATACTTGGAAAATTCGCTATATTTTCATGAAAAACTCATAAAAATGGATATTTTAGAGCAATTAAAATTTTAATTAATAATAAATCTACGGTAATATATATGAATTCTGCGTTTTATTAATTATTTCAAATTAGCCGCCATATTTGAGTGTCCCCTATTGGTGAGAATTAGAAATACGGATCTAGTTGCTTGATTTTCTGGTGGATTTTAGTTTTATTGTGTTGTTGAACTGTTGATTTGACAATTCGACTTAAAATCACTGACTAATCGTAGAAAATATAAAATTGAATTTTCCGATAAATACAATGTCCAAAGAAAAACCAATCGTAAGATAATTTTTTTTATTAATAAAACAACATAAATTAACAAATTAAACATAATAAAAATCTATAGAAATAATAGATCTTTTATTTTGAAATTAACATAACCTCAATTTTTTTTATCGAAAAAAACTTCAAATAACTTTAATAATCGACAATTTTCGTTTAATTATTGTTGCAGTTGTTAAGGATACAATCGCCGGAGGGTACGAAACGTATCGAAATCAAATTAAGCGATACAACATGCAATTTATTCGAAAAAGTCCACGACGTGTTCGAATTGAACAGTTTCGCTTTTGCTCTATACAAAGAACGCAATCAAAAAGGCGAGATTGCTAGCAGTAAAACTAGAACATTGGCGAATTCAGGACTACAACACGGCGACATGTTGTATCTTCTACCGTTAAATGGGGCCGTATTATTCCCCACAACTGTAAGTTGAATATTTAACGACTAATTTAGATGATAATTGTTGAATTTTAGTCGAATAATACACCATCAGGCGAACCGATCTCAATTGAACCATCGACTAGTTCCGGTATAACCAGTTCACGACCCAGTACTAGTATTAGTTACAAGAAATCAACAATTAAAGAGGATGATGTCGATGTACAATTGTATAAATTAGATGGGAAAATCGAGCGACAACGCGATCCGAAATTGTACTCTTTTTATGTTTGAATAAGTTGGATTTTTATCGTTATTTTTGTTTGTAGGTGTCGTCATAATAGCAATTCACGTTGTGTACATTGTTCGGCGTTGGAACCGTGGGATGAGGCGTATTTACGCGAACAAAACATCAAACATCTATCGTTCCATTCGTATTTAAGGAAGATGACTTCCGGTGTGGATAAAGGCAAATTTCTAGCCCTAGAAGATATTTCGTGTCGGATTAAAAACGGTTGTAAAGACCATCCACCATGGCCGAAGGGTATCTGTTCGAAATGCCAACCAAATGCCATCACATTAAATCGACAAGTTCGTTTAATTATTTCGTAATTAAATCAAAATTAATTCGATTATTTTGAAGGTTTATCGTCATGTGGATAATGTGACATTTGAAAACAAAGAGATTGTTGAACGTTTTTTGAATTATTGGCGTCAAACTGGCCATCAAAGAATCGGTTATTTGTACGGTACATATGAGATTTATAAAGATGTGCCTTTAGGTATAAAAGCGAATATTGTTGCAATTTATGAACCACCACAGGAGAGTAGTCGTGATAGTATCAATTTATTAAATGATGAAAAATCGGAAATTGTCGATTATATTGCAAATAATTTGGGTTTAACGAAAATCGGTTGGATATTTACCGATTTAATACCAGATGATATACAAAAAGGCACAGTTAAACATATTCGTAATATTGATTCGCATTTTCTAACATCTGAAGAATGTATAATGGCCGGTTATTATCAAAATTTACACCCAAATCCATGTCGTTATTCATCGAATGGTTATTTCGGTTCGAAATTTGTTACAGTTTGTGTTACAGGTTTCTAATATTATTTTATTAATAATTATAAATATCTAATTAGGATGATTATAGGTGATAAAACTAATCAAGTACATATGGAAGGCTATCAAGTTTCGAATCAATGTATGGCATTAGTGCGTGATAATTGTCTTCTACCAACAAAAGATGCCCCCGAATTGGGATATGTACGGGAATCTACTGATAAACAATATGTTCCAGATGTTTATTATAAGGTGAGTTATTTTTATTATTGTTGGTAATATTAGAAATACTTCAAAATTGTCTTATTTTTTATTAATTAGAGGGAAATTACAGTGTTTTCTTTGTCTCGTTTTCGTTAATTATTTTGATGAGTTTCTTTGTTGTTATTCGATAGAATTGTTCGTAGAATTGTCGAAATTATCGAGCAAATTTCGACTTAAAGAGTGTATGTTTTATTACATTTTTTCCATATTTGCTTTATAAATTGGCAAATTTGGTAAATATTAACGAATTTTCAATGATTTTCCGATAATAGATAGCAAATGGATAGAATTTTTCGAATCTCTAAGATTTTTTTATTCGACTTGTTGATTTTCTGGAAAATTGATCATATTTTTGTTTAATTCGAAGTCTAAAAAATGCCATTTTTTAATCGTCGATTTCTCCCTTTTTTGATGAGATATTGTAATGTATACGATAATGCTGGACAGAACATCTTAAGAAATACCTAATGGTGTTTTTTGTTTTAGAATTAATTCTGAGTTAATAAAATAATATAAAACTCCAAATCAACTCCCATATAATAACAAATAATATAAAATTTAAATAAATCAAATTTTGCTAAACATATCATCACCTATAATCATAATTTTGATAAATTTNAATTAGAAATAAATTACTATGTTTTCTTCTTTGTCTCGTTTTCGTTGAATATTTTGATGAGTTTCTTTGTCGTCATTCTATTGATTTGGTTGTAGAATTTTTGAAATTATCGAATAAATTTTGATGGTATTCATTGAAGATTTCAGTTTTTGCTTCTATAATTCTGAAATTTCTACAAAAAAAATGACTTAAAGATGCTCCTCACATTTTTTTCCTGTTTTTCTCCATCATATTCTGGAATAAGTGCAAAATATCTCTACTCATTCCTGAATTAAATGGAGAAAAATGAAAAAAAAAATCAATGTTTGGAGCATTCTTTATTTGTGACATGATCAGAAACAACGAGCGTTTTTGACCAACTTTCAAATTAGCTACGAGGCTCAAATTTTGGTAAAATAATCTAGGGATCCTATAAATCTTCAAAATATTTTTCAAATTGCTCGTTAAATAATCAGTTGTCATATAAACTATACTTTCAAGTGGAAAGCACGATATTCGTAAATTTCAAATGAATTATGAGTTACAAACGATTTTGGAGCACTTTTTTATTTATTTTTTCATATTTTCCCGAATAATTTAGCAAATATTACCGATTTTTCAGTAATTTTTCTAATAGATTTGTTAATTTTCTGGAAAATTGGCAGAAATCCAAAAAATGCTAATTTTTAATCATCGATATCTTTTTTGTTTCATGAAATATTGCAACGATTATAGAAGCATTAGAAAGGGCATTTCAGAGAACTTTTAAGAGTGTTTTTTGTTTTGGATAATCCCGATTGAACTTTGCGTTACAAAAGATAATGATTTTTTAAATTATTTTTCCATATTTGGCCTACAATTTAATAAATATTACAGATTTTTCAGTGATTTTCTCACATTATACTACTAATTGATAGCGTTTTTAACATCTCTTAGAAGGTAAATTTGTTAGTTTTCTGGAAAATTACCAGAAACTTGAGGGTTTTCAATACTATTTTTTTGATTCGGTGTTCGATAAATGTTGACTTTTAATCCTCAATGTCATCTCGCTTGTTTAATGAAATATTGCAACAAATGTAGTAGCATTAGAAAGAGCATTTTAAGGAGGATTTGAGAGCATTTCTTTTTAGAAAATGTCAATTGAATTTTGAGTGAAATTTTGGAGCTTATGTTTATTATATTTTTGTTTATATTTGCTTTATAATTTGGTAAAAATTAACGATTTTTCAGTGATTTTCCCACAGTAGAAGGTAAATTGAAAGAGTTTTCCAAATCTCCAACAATTTTTCTATTAGATTTCAAGAAAATGTTAATTTTCAATCCTCGATTTGTCCCTTATTTGATGAGAAATTGCAATTACAGAATCATTAGATAGAGCATTTCAGGGAGTATCTGAAGTTTTTTGTGTTTTTAGAAAATCCTTAACTCTGAATTACAAAGGATAATCTTGGAGTATGTGTTTTTTAAGTAATTTTTCCATATTTGACCTACAATTTAATAAATATTGCCGATTTTTCCATGATTTTCTCACAGTATATTGCAAATTGATAGCGCTTTTAACACCTGTTAGAAATTTTCCAGTAAATTTGTTAGTTTTCTGCAAAATCACTAGAAATTTGAGGGCTTTCAATATAATTTTTTTTTTACTCGATATCTGTAAATGTGGATCTTTAACCCTCTATCTCGTTTGTTTAATGAAATATTGCAACGAAGCATTAAAAAGAGCATTTTAAGGAGAATTTAAGAGCGTTTTTTTCTTTAGAAAATGTCAGTTGAATTCTAAGTTACAGTAGATATCAAATTGAAAGAGTTTTCAAACTCTTCAATAGTTTTTCAATTAGATTTGTTAGTTTTGTGGAAAATCGGCATACATTTGAGGATCCATAACATCTAAAAAATGTCCATTTTGAATCCTCGATTTCTCCTTTGTTTGATGACATATTGTAATGTATACAATAATGCTGAAAAGAACATTTTAAGAAGCACCTAATAGTGTTTTTTGTTTTGGAAAATGCCGATTGAATTCTGAGTTATAGAGGAAAATCCTGGAGCATGTTTTGTTGTATTTTCTTCATATTTTCTTTTAATAATTTAGCCAGTATTATCGATTTTTCAATAATTTTCCAACAATGCAAACTATCAAATCTCTTAGAAGTTTTCTGGTAAGCTTGTTAGTTTTCCAAAATTTCTATTTTCTTTTCCATTAAAATAAATTTACAAAATCTATTTCTGTAACATTTCTAGTACTAATGTTGCCAGCATGAAATTTCTACTGTTTTTTTTTTGTGATATTCCTTATTGTTCCATAATTTCGATCCTTTTTCGAAAAAGCCTAATTGTTTTTGGATTTTCTTGATTCCAACTAAAGATAATACAGAATAGATTAAGTGAAAGGTCCATTTAAAATAAACACTCACTTATTTTCCAAATAAAACCCAATTCGCGCTGTGATAGAGGCGAAATCATCTTATTTGACATCAATTAAAAGAAAATTACAATGTTTTCTTCTGACTCGTCGTCCTTAATCGTTTTTTTTTTTTTTTGTCTGTATTCCATTAAATTGGTCGTAAAATTAAAATTATTGTGTCAATCTTGATTGCCAAGTACTCGATAAAATTTTGAATATTTTAGTTAGTTCTCGGTGTTACTCCTTGTTGTTCCGTAATTTCAACTTCTTTTCAAAGAATTTGTTAGTTTTTGGTTTATTTTCTTCATTACAACTAAATAAATGAAGTAAAATCTTCGTTTTAATTAAAAAGTGATTGAATTTTTCGCCTTTAGTATACACACTGACAATGCGATTGAATGAATCGAAAGGGTTTGGTTTAAATAAAACACAATTTGCGTTGTTACAGATGCGGAAAGTTTTTTTTTTTGTAATTTTTTCTTTTTTATTTACTTTTGAAATCTAAGAGTGAGGTGGTAATAGTAGTAGGTACTTATTTATCACAAATATTAGTCGGGTACAAGGCACAAAACACTGGCTGCTACATTTAGATGATTTTTTTTGTTTGTTTTCGCAAATACAATTGAAAATTTTGATATAGGGATAGGGGTATTTTTATCATTGTAGCTTTTCCTATAAATTCTCTTCTTTCTTATTCTTTTTTTCTCTTGTTCTTTTTGAATCTCACAAAGTGTTTGTTTTTGTGTCTCTTTATTATAATTAATATACAGACGTGGCGTCACAATTCTCAATTTTTCCTATAATTATTATTACTTAGAATTAATACGGGGCGATTTTGTCTCGTTCGAAATACGTTTACGGATTATCTTACAAAAATCACACACAATACAATTGTGACATCACGTCCGTTTACATTAAATTTGTTCCACTAAAGCTAAAATTTGAAAAAAGTTGACAACGATTCTATCGCTATTATAGAAGAACGGTATTTTTTTTTTAAATATTAATTCATTCACGTTATTTAATAACATTGATTTGCCACAAATCTATTGAAATTGTTGTTTTTATCGGTTGATAAAGCGAATTTTAACGAAAATTTTGAAAATTTCAGTTTTATTTTATATAAACAGGGCGGATATTATTCGTATATTAATGGAGAATTAACTTAACTATTCAATTGATTAGATTATTGGCTTTTTTATCTTCTCAAAACGATTATTTATTAACATCGATTGTTATAACATTTAGACAAATAATGCATTTAAAGAGAGAATTCGCAACATTGAATAATTTTTTTGGTTTTTTATATTAGGCTTAAACATATAGGCTACGATATTTGACGTTTCTATAGATAAAAATCTAACAATTTCCCATACTATATACCACTCATTTCCGTCTTTTTCGTGTTATTATTTAGAAATCAATCGATTATTTGTACTTTCAATGATGGAAATCAAATATTGAAAAGAACCAGTCATTTGTCATCGTTATCATTAATACTATTATTTGTGATTAATTTGAATAAAACCGATAAACGTAAAAACGGAAGACCTAACTACTAGAAAATATTTCGGATTGGTCGTTTTTATTGATCAGTACTTGTATTCAAATCATGACTGGTCCAGATTTGTTTATTAAAATAAAGAGAATTCAGCAAAATAATTCGCTAATTTCCTATTCGTATAAAATAATAAAAAACTAATAGTTTTCATTTATTTTGTATTGTATAAGGCACGAAATTATTAGTATTGGAAACGGAAAAACAATAGGAAATTGGTATAACACACGCGATAAAAAACCATGATATGCTTTGGGTTTTTTGTTATGTTTTAATAATTCTAACATTAAATTAACCATCCTCCGATTCGTTGTAATGTAGTGCCTCGAACCTTAACTAAATTATTTTATTTGAGAATAGAAATCGTAAGAAATAAGCGATCTAAATAGATCACAAATTTCTTTAATTTAACATACATTTAATTTCTTTTTTTTTTTTTCAAAAATTTATAACATTGATAGCGATTCTAGCTGTTATATTAAATTCTTTCGATAAATATACCCGATTACGCCTTAAAATTAAAATATTTATCAACTTAAAATCTATCAACTATACAGGAGGACCATTTAAGAGCGTACAGTTTAAAGATGAGTCCTATTAGCGAACGAGTTGACAAATTGAGGATTTATAGCGAAGGTTTTAGTAATCAACTGCACCATAAAACCACAAAAATATGAATCAGAAATTCTATTTTGGCCCTTTTACAGTGGGTCCTGAAGAAAATGAAAAATAACTTTCGCCATCCATTGATTTCAGTTGCTATTTTGAAATTGATAGAGCAAGATTGTTTGCAATCAGTGTTTTTGCTATTGTAATGTACCGAGTATCAAAAAACACTATCGATTAATTTAATTAAAATTTTGTATTTTTCGGGATACAAAACAGCCCCAAAAGTACCCCCCGGGGGGATTTTTGGTCGTTTTACGTGTTGTTGTTTGGTGAAAATGCCGTTGTTGTTTTGATTCGGTGAACTACAAATCCTCAAAATTTCCAAATTGTTCAACTAATTGGACTAATCTCTAAATAATAGCCTCTTAAATGGTTCACCCTGTATTCCTAATTGATTCAAATCAATTAGAATTACAGTTATTTAGAAAAAAAAAAACAACAATTAACCGAAATACCGTTGACTTAAACTATTCGTAAAATAGAAAATAATTATAAAAAAAAAAAAAAACAGAAATCCAAGTTTCTTTTCGAGTTCGTTTAGAGTTTTGAAATGAGAAGCAAATTTCGGTGCATTTCCAATAATTATAATAATAAAAAAAAAACAAACATTGCACTACATTTTATCGACTAATTAAAAAAAAAAGTATATAAAAGTTGGAATTACGTCAATTCCATCTTTATTAAATTTCATCTAAACTCTTTCAACTTTAACACATTTCAACGTACCACCCCCTTAATATAAGATAAAAAAAAGAAAACAATTATACATAAAACATATAGACTTTGAAGCTAGAAAATCGTTTCTATTTCTTTGTATTGTTTCTAAAATATATAATTATTATATTTTACAAAGCTTGGAAACGACAACAATTAAAAAATATCGCTCGTTTTCTTCTATATAATAGTTTTTTAATTATACGATATTTTATTAATACGATACGAAAATATAGTTATTTCGGAATTCGATAGTTTTGTCAACTATTATTAAGCTAAGACGGTATTTTTAACGTTTTCTTCATTATTATTATTTTTTTATTAAACTCTTCTCATATTTTCTTGTATTTCCGTTAATTTAACAAAGAAAAAGAGAAGATAAATTAATTGATTGATTGGAAAATTATTAGGAAAATTCTACGCGTATGCTTGAAGCTACATATAATAATCATTATTATATATCAAACATTTATAGATTTTTTTTTTTTGTACAAGAATTGTTGAAGCGATTTGATTCTTGTTTTTTTTTTTTGCTTTTTTATAACATCAAATATTCTAGTGGAGAATTTGAGATTAATGAATTAATTGAAGAATATCAATTTGGAAGCTTTCCACCAAACTTGATATGTTGAACGAGCCATGGGTTGCTCAACTTGAAGTATATTTATACGGGAAGTCTCAGTTTTAGGATAATAGAGGGCGCTTTATACTTTTAAAACGTCACTTTGTTGAAGAGTTTGAAATTTTGGGGACTTCCCCTGTCGTTTATATACTTGTAGTTTAGCCACCCTTATATGAAAGTTTACCAATTTGATATTCATTTATGGAAATTTTAAAGTTTTCCACATTTCGCAATCAAAATATTCTTCGTTGGCTTACCGGCCGTATCACCATACGTACTAATTTTCTCAACTAATTCTAAACCTTCAATAACATGCCCGAAAATACCGGTAAAACCGCGCATCTCTTGTAATATAATACGAAATTGTGAACCAACCATACCTAAATTATCATGTCGTTTTTGTGTACGTCTCATACCAACTGTACCACGTACAGCTAATAATTTCGTATCATCAGGTAGAAAATAAGATTCTTCAAATATTGATCGTCCACCACGACCATTATTCAATTCAAAATCACCAGTTATAACACTCTCACCTTCCCAACATTGAAATATTTGACAACCCTTATAACAAATACCAGTTTCGCCGGTTGTTAATAAACCGAAATTTTTCGCCATTTTCGGTGCAACATCAGCACGTACTTCAATCACAATACGTCCTAAATTAACACCATTCACTTCTAAATTAAAATAATATAACGGACACATATTTGCCGGATTGCGAAGTTGTGGTGAATGGATTAAATTCTGCATTACTGTTGTTGCTGTTGTTGTTTGTGTTAAATTCTCTTGATAGATTTTAGGGGTTGTTAACATCCATTGTTGTTGTTGATTTTGTTGTGGTTGTTGTTGTTGTGATTGTGGAGTGTTATTGAGATAATTTATCGGTAAATTATGATTGTGATAATCTAAACTTCCATTAATTGTAGTTTTAGTTAGAACATGCCTTGAATAAAGCTGCGACATACAGTAATTCGCTAGAAATAATATTGGATTTTGTTGTATAGTCGGTGGTAGAATTCGTGAATTTAACGGATAACCCAATTCACCATTATTATGTAAATTACTTAATGCTTGTTTCAATAATTGAAAATCGAATATTACTGTAGAATTTTTAATTAAATCGTCCAATTGGCATTGTATAAACATCTCTTGATATCGCAATTGTAATCGTTGTTTTTCTATATTAACATTTGTATATAAATTGTGTATATCATTTAGATTTTCAATCATCGATAAATTCAAACGTAATTTCGTTAATTTATCACGTGTTTCATTCAATTCATAATGTTGTGAATTATTTGTTAAATCAGCTTCAATGTGTGTTTTTAAAGTAACACAAGCTTCTAAAATTTTCAATAGAAATTCCCGTTGTTGTATCGATAAACGTTGTATTTCATTTAATATTTTATTCATTGATGATAAATCAATTTGTAATTCGGTTATTAATTGATCTTTTGCCTCATTTTGGGATTTTATTTGATGTGTTGTATGATCTTGTGTTGTTGCACATGCTCGACAAACTGGTAAACAACATGTATGACACCATAATGCTAATGGCATAGCATGTGTATGGCAATTTTCCGATAATACTTTTGTTGTTGATGGTTGTTGTTGTGGCTGTTGTTGGGGTGGTTTTTCCGGTATTTTTGTCGGTATCACTTGTGTTGTTTGATGTTGGGATTGTTGTGACGTTTGTTGATTACAATTAGTTAGTTTGATTTGTGAAAAATTCTTCGTTAAACACAATATTGGCGTATAAGTTGGTAATGTATCGATATTAATATCGTTAATTTCCGTACTTTTCCAACAATATATACAATATAATTCTTGACCTTTATTCAAATTTGTACGTAAACATTTTAAACAAAAATAATGTTTACACGATAATAATTTCGGACTCTGATCAGTATCGTTGAATTTCTTTTTACAATAACCACATAACATTAATTCCTCGAATTCCGGCACTATCGATTCCATCTCTATAACAAATAAAATAATCAATCGTAAAAATCGATCCAAATCAATTAAAAAAAAAAAAATTATTTAATCATGCATACATTCGAACCATCATATATTATTTGATTTTCCTGTTTAAAACCTCGTAATCAACGTGTAATTAATATCGTTATAAACAAGTTAATTATCGGTGGAACAAAAATGACTAATTATAGTTGTGAACTGTACAAGAGAACTATTGATAAGAATTGGCGCCGTTATTGTTGAAAAAAAACACGAAAATTCTAAAGGAAATCCAACAATTTGTATAAAAATTGTAGAAAAGGCGTATTTCCGTGCGATAAGAACTTGCAAATTGTAATAATGCTTACCGTTCGATTACTATTTTAATTTCTCAGTTAATTAATTAATTAAATTATTTTACAAATTGCACAGCCTTTAAGTAAATCCGTTTTCTGGTTTATCGTTTTTTTTTTTAAATTAAAAAATTTGATATTTGGTCAATTTTCTCCGAATTTTCTTCTCTTCTTCTTCTTTTTCTTGTTTTTCGTCGTGATTGTAGTCGTCGTCGTTGTCGTTGTGGTCGTCGTCACTATTATCGTCGTTTTTTCCGTTTATAATTTACAATTATTACAAATTGTTTTAATTAATTAATTAATTAATTAAATTAACGTTATATTAATTAGAAAATAATTTAAATGAAACTCGATATTTTTCGGTGAATACGAAGGGATTACACGTTTTTTTCTTCGTCGTTCGTTTGTACTATTTTAACGATTTTTCTTCTTGATTCTTGTATAGCGAACAGCGGATATATTATAGACGATATAATGTTTAAGTAGTTTGTTCTTCTTTTTTAAATTTCGGTATTATTTTAAACGATTACATAATTGTTACGGGCCGATATAATTGGCAGATTTACTATACGGAAATCTTCGATTTTTGTTTTTGTTTTTCCTTTGGAAAAATTGAGACGTTTACGAGATTTTTGGGTTTCTTCTTTGTTCGTGTTTTTTTTTTTAATTATTTTAAGTTTTATTTGTATTTTTTTATTATTTTTTTTTGTAAAAAAAAAAAATTATTGTGGCCACCGAACGATGTGCCACATCATGTTGACGACTAAACCACACAACGATGTGAAGTTGGCTACGTTTGAAGGGTAAATTTTATTATCATTGATCATGCGCAATAAACAAGAAACTATAAATGTGTAATCTAATGGTGCGTTCATATCGAACTGACAATATACTGAAAAGCCGCTTGTTTTTAATGATTTTCTTTACTTGAAATGACGTTTTAAAGGTTAATTTTATTAAATTTACGGTTCTGTACTAAATTCGTTCACTTGATGGAAGATTGACGCGAACATGACGTAATACAAGTCTTGAATTTTTACTAATTTAACATTACAAAATCTAGTGATTTTATCTATATTTATGTTGGTATTGCAATTGAATTATCACGTGATTAGAACAAATTTTGTTTTCGATTATGTTTATAAATGATTGGTTATTTTAAAATTTGGCGCCTTTATAGATGATTAAATGTTTGGTTTTTAATGACGTATTACTAGATTG
Organism: Hycleus phaleratus; assembly: GCA_013841185.1. NCBI lineage: Eukaryota > Metazoa > Arthropoda > Insecta > Coleoptera > Meloidae > Hycleus > Hycleus phaleratus. The sequence continues at coordinate 2,953 of JACDRP010000489.1, read as the reverse complement.
TTGGTTATTTTCAAAATTTTCGCTTTTATAAACAACCAATCAGATATTTTCTAAAATAAATCTTCTATTTATTGAATGAATCTTCTAGATTATAAAATTCTGAAATAATATTTGAGGTTATCCAATTTCACGATATTAATTTGGTGAAAGCAAAACAGTTGGACTAATGTCTTTAGTTGATATTAACGGTTGTGTCAACAGAAAAGGTCTTTTTTTTGCTACTTGATTGAGATTACCGTCTGTTGGCGACTTTTTAAATATTCTGTTGGTAACCCTGTGAAATGTCATTTTGGAAGTATGTTTAAGAGAGACGAATAAATTGTCTTGAAATCGAGCTATAAATCTTAATTTGTTGATTTAAAAAGTCTTTCAATTATTGAAAGTTGAGTGAAAATCGAAAATATTAAAACGGGTTGTTCTTTAGTTAAACCAGCATATTCTAACCTAAAAAAATTGATCCAAATAATTCACTAGTTGGTTTTAACCAAATTTGGTATTTTAAGGTTAGAAAATTCTATTACCAACAACCGGAAGTTTTGTTTTACCAACCCAGTTTTTGTTGGACGTATAGTTGGAAATTTTTTTAGGGTTACATTGTAAATTTTTTATTGTACACTTCAGAAAATTAGGTTGGTATGTATAACCAAACTTCCCTAGATTTCTAACCTAATTAATGTTAGTTTTACTTCGTTCGTTCGTTCGTTCGTTTGTTTGTTCGTTCATTATACGAAAAATTGTGCCAAAATCGAATTAATCCAAACTGTAATTATCCATATTTGAAGTTTTAAGGTTAGAAATGTCAATAAAAATTCAAATATTTATTTCTGACCAAGAAAAAAGAGTCAGGAATGCCGTTAAATATTGCAAAACAAATATTTATTTCTAACCAAGAAAAAAGAGAAATGCCTATTTGTTAAAAAAAAATGGCGCCTTTTCTTACATTTGGTAAAAACTATAAATTATTCGATTTTTACGGTCAATAATTTGAGGTCTTGTCGATTTATAAGCCAATTTCTTATTTTTTGCCGTCCGGTATACATGTAACTGGTGTTATAATTCAATTATCACGTGACCACATCACTAAGGTTATAACCTCAATTTCTTATTGTCAGTTTAGTTGGTGTTTTGACGATTCAAACGATTGTTTCGAAATAAATCGCATCAACCATAAATTTACAAAAAAAAAAAAATTGCTTAAATTAGTGAATCGGAAAAAAATAGGAAAAAGTCGTGTGGTAGTCTTGTGGGCGCAGCCTTAGTTCCGATCGAATTGCAATTTGACAGACGCGCATTCAACTTCATAGCAATCGAAAAACGAGCGCCAAATTTAAAATTTACAAATTTGTATAAAATTTCCAAAACTGCAATTAAAATCAATTTTATCAATAATTATAATATAAATAAACACAATTATTATTTATATTACAGATAATATAAAATATTTCACAATTAAATGGTTTTATTTATTATTTTGTAATCGGTTTAATCATACGAAATTTCAAATAATAATAATAATAATAATAATAAACGAATTTAAATAATAACAATCAATAAACGAATTGCGCAATATTAGGCTTTATATTCATGTCTAATCGTTATAATTTCAATATCATAAAAGTTTTAACTATTTTAGTTGTTTATTAATAAATGATGTAATGAAGTAATAAAATGTTCTTGATTTTCTTCCAGGAAAAAGACAGTTATGGTAATGAAGTATCACGTTTGGGACGTCCATTACCAGTTGAATATCTATTAGTTGATGTACCAACATCAACACCAGTACAACAACATTATACATTCAATACAGATCGAACAAAACAACCATTTCCAATAGAGAATCGTTTAATTGATAACGATTTACAAGATTTTAATGCATTAAATCAATATTTAACGCAATTTGATAAAAACGAATTCTTTATAGCAATCAATGATTTCCATTTAATTTTATATATAGCAACAATGGATATGTTACCAATGCGTGAATATATGGGTCCATTATTACAAGCTATAAAAACAAATGATCGTCAAGCAGCTATTGAATGGTCTAGATCGGAACATTGGGCAACAATTGAACAATTAATTGCCGCCAGTTCACCACCACCATCCAGGTTCAAATTGGTAATTTTATATTTTATAATTAATAATAATTTAATTATAATTGATAGGCCTGGAAGTGTAGCTTCGGGTAGTATCAATAATCGGCCTGGATCTTCGAGTGGTAACGTTAAATGGACCTGTTCGCATTGCACATTCTTAAATACATTAGGGACAAGTAATTGCGAAATCTGCGGTCTACCACGATCAACAACCAATTAAAAAAAAAAAAACAAAACAAACAGTATTAACTCTAATTAATTAATCAATTAATATAAAATTGCTATTAATATTGTTGTTTTTAGGTTGATGATTCGATGATTATTAAATATAGGGCGATACATTTAATATTTGTTTTGTTTCACATGAAACTAACTCGTTATAGTATAAATTTTAGTTCATCTTAATCATAATAATCTTAATAATTAATAATAATAATTCATATGATTAATTGCATTGATTCTTTGTTCGATTTTTTGGGTTATTTCAAATACAAATAAAATCTCTTTTGGTGAATTCTATCGATTGATTATCATAAAACTGATTGTTTTATTTATTGAGTACTCATATTGGTAAATTTGTAAATAAATCGCTCTTAATATGTTTAGATTTAAGTTGTGATTTATTTTTTTTCTTCTAATTTAATTGTATGGTGAAGTGAACAATAAAACGTGTTGAAATATTGTATCCTTTTGGTTATCCGCCATGATGGAACCTGTGTAATGTGGCCACTTGGGTGCTCTATAAAGGTCCTCATTCCTCCAATCCAGTTTCTATCAGTTGTGGGTGAGTAATCTGTCGGTAATTTTGACTGATTTTTGCTCATTTTCAGGTGTGGATTTTTACAAAATTAACGAGT
>JACDRP010000488.1:0-41657 GCA_013841185.1 Hycleus phaleratus | reverse complement strand
AATCAGCTCTATTTAACTAAACCTCACCCTTAACTTGGTTGTAGTTAATAACCGAGCGATAGATTTTGATGGTTAACATTAAGCAGTTATTAGTGAAAAAGCCGTTTAATTTGGCTATAAATGTAGGGTACAGATGGGGTGGAGGCTTTGTAAGATTCTTGAACAAGTCAAATCGAATTATCTAATACCGCAAATTAACGCCAATAAAATATTGTTGTTCTTTATAAGTAAACATACCGATTGCAAATTAGAATCGATCAATGTTTTATTTGTGTGTGTATAAAGTGGAGACGAAGAAATTTCTTGTGTTTTAAAGGAGAACGTGCCGGCCGTTGCATTCTTCAAATGCCCAACGATAATCACTTCAAAGATTAAAAACCAAAACGAACTAGAAGGGAGTTTACAGAAGAAAAAAAAATACCAGCAATGAAATGGAGAGAATAGCGGAATTAAGTGAGCGAGAGAGATTTTCAACGATAATCGTCGTGTCTCAATATTGTCTTTGTTTTGTCCAACAATACCCAACTACATAGCGAACATTTATCCCTCTTACCATTTATATAATTCCAAACTGTACAACAACTAAAGATAATGTTCGATACGTTGTTGTTTTAGTTTAATAAACGTTACATAAATTGGTGGAAGTGGTAGAAAGAATTGTGTTATTGTAAATACAATATAATGTACGTATAATTTTAAAAGAGGAAGTAATTAAATCAGACTTCCAACTGTTCAATAGGTTCAAAAGTTCAAAATGAACCCACGCCTCTCACGACACAACGTACACATTTGAGCCTCTTATGTTTCTTTATACGACTCGTTTTCGTTATTATTTATTATTATTATTATTATTTTATGCCAAATATACAATGGTAGTATTGGCGACAATTCTTTAACTGTAGATGGACAGTTGCCGAAAGAAGGAATAACGGTAATTTTTATATTTGTCGAAATTATTGTTATTAGTTGACCTAGAAAATAACGTTGACTCTCCGTCTCTACAATTGTCTGATTCACGTATATAGGTGTGTATCGAAAAGATCTTTGGCCTCTCTTCTCTCACTCCTTGGTAATTCAATTCAAGTTTATTGTACACATGTGTGTGTGTTATTTTTGTCTTTCATCTTCTCTACACACATTTGTTGTGTATGTTGAATGTAAATAATCGAATACATGTATAAATACACAACTATCCGTATGTATCTACGTACATATTGATATAATATTTTCGAATTATTTTCAAATTATCTTGTCGATACCACTTCCTTATTAGTTTACTGTTCTAAACATTCTTATTGGTTGCTGATACTCAAAAACCATCCGACTAGAATACCACTTTAGACAGCAAAAAATGCGCTAAATTAACGTTTTTCTCCATCCACAATCCACAACAATTTATACGCCGGCTAGTTCGGCGCGATCAACTTGACTCCTATCCAATAACGGACAATTTTGGCGCCACACTAGATCTTCATCGATGTGACGTGCGACAAATGCCAAATCAACAGTTACTCGATTGTTTTTTGTTCTAATGACCGAATTAGAAAGATTTCAAGGTGTTATTTTGCAAAACAAACAACTTTCTCGGGTACTCTTTAAAATTCTCTTTCTAGTGCTATCTTATTTATCTCCAAAAACAAGCGAGTTATCNTTTTATTTATCTCCAAAAACAAGCGAGTTATCGGTTATCAAATCGAGGCGGCAATTTTCCGGAAAATTAACAAGCCGATGGAAAATTCGTTAGAGATTTGCAAAGCGCTTTTCTGTTGCTTTATACAAATTATTCGAAAATTTATAATATTGGCTAAATTATCGCTAAAAATATAGAAAAACATGCCTCTAGATTTTCGTCTATAAATTCAAATTCAAACGACGTTGTTTAAAACGACAAATTGTCTCTAATGTTGTTTAAAATGCTCTTTCTAATGCTGCCCGATTCATTCTAATATGTCGTCAAACTTGAGAAATATCGTGGATTAAATATGGGCAATATGCGGGCACCAAATCGATTTTAGGCAATTTCCCGGAAAATTAGTAAGGCGATTGGACAATTTCTTGGAGATCTGGAAAATTCTTCCTATTGTCTGTGTGTTGTGCAAAATTCATTCGTAAATTTATTATATTGGCTAAATTATGGGCGAAAATATAGAAAATGTGCAAGAATATTTAAAAAATCACACTCCTAAATTGTCGTCTATAAATCCAGATTCAACTGTAAATTTCCAAAAAGATAAACTTTCTCTAATTTTGCTCGAAATTTTGTTTCTAATACTACTTTATTCATCGCCATATCTCCAAAAATAAGTGAATTATCGATTGTTACATTTTTGGACACCAAGTTGGAAAAACGGTGTAATATAGGCTCTTAACTTTTTGGTAACTATCTGGAAAACTAGCTAACCGATCGGAAATTTTTTGGAGATTTGGAAAGTTCTTTCTATAATCAGTCTATTGTGCAAAATTCATTTGTAAATTTATTATATTGGCTAAATTATTGGTGACAATATAGAAAAATATGTAAAAATTTAGAAGAAAATCGTATTCGTAGATATTCGTCTATAAATTTAAATTCTAGTAAATTTTTTTAAAACGAAAAACTCTCTCTAATGTTCCTTGAAATACTCTTTCTAATGCTACTCGACTCATTTCTATATGTCATCAAATAAGGGAAATATCGATTATTAAATATGAACAATGTTATACAAGTCGCTCCATTTTTGGCAATTTCCTGGAAAACTACCGAGCTGATTGGAAAATTTCTCAACTTTGTTCAAATCATTGAAAAATAAACAACATTGGTTAATTTATGAGGAAAATATTAAAAAGTTGTAAAATTAATGCAGAATCATACTTCAAAATTTCCCTCTGTAGCCTAAAATTTAATCGGAATTTCCTCAAACGAAAAAACTCTTAAATCCATTTTAAAATGCTCTTTATAAATCCGTTTAAATATTCCCGATATTCTCAAAAACAAGCAAATTGGCGTTTAATTATCTTTCATATTGAAAAAAATTATAATTCAAAAGGCAAAAGCATTCGCCTCCTATTCTTTCCATTCTGTCCTATCCAATGATCACCATAGAAGTTTGAATTGCGAGCCCTATGAACAAGTTAGTACTAGATAACTAGATTCTCATTCTAATCCAACTTCTAACCTCAAAAATTGAATTAAATCAACATACTTACCGTGAAAATCAAAAATCCCACAATTATTAACCATTTCTTCGAACCAAACTCAACTCAAATTCACCAAAATAATTAGAAAATTTTGGAAAATTGGCGCCGAAATTGACAAAACTCAACAAAATTGAGGTTAGAAAACTGAGTAACTGGGGAATTTGGTGATGTATTGGCGCGAAATTCAAAATTTCGGTAGAAATAGCATAGATTGCCACCACGACGCCAGTAATCCTAGCTGTAAAGTTGATTGAATCATAATAAACAAATTATACGTTTACAGTTAAAAATGTACAAGTCGATTTACAGTAAAAACCATCAATTTATAATTCAAATTTCTCAAATAAACCAGCATTGCCGATGTGAATCTAATTAACTTGTCGACAAATCTGTAAAGATTGCAGACGTTTAGAATTAATTTGCTGCATTTTTTTTAAAATAATGTACAGCATTATTAAATTGTTCGCATGCAAATTACCGACAAATAAGAAGCAAAAGGCGAAGATTGAAATGATGATGATGGTGATGGGGATAGGAAAAAATTGGATATTGTAAAGAAGACAACTGAGGTGACGACATTCTTCAGTGAGATATCGTTTTTGAACTTAACATTCTACCGCATTCCTCATAAGGAAAGGAAACTAGACATCTATACAGCTTGTTTCAAATAAATGTAAAGTGTTGATTGTATAATGTGCGCAAAAGAGATAGTATCACAATTTTAATAAATCAAAGGTAATGTCTGTTGTTTTTTCTTTGTTTGAAGATATCATGGGGGGTCTTCAATTTCGTAAAATTTGTAATCAACACTCAAATTTACAGTTAGACTAACCATATTTGTTAGACGATTTTGTTAGTTATTCTTGGTTCTTGATTGATGTTGCCAGATCTGTATGTTTCGCAAATAAATGTTACAATGAGGGTAAAAGTTGTATTATATGGTAACTAGTGTATCGAAAATGAAAGTTGAGATTTTCGTACAAGTTCTGATTAAAATTTAAATGATCCCATTGTTATTTAAACATCAAAATATTACAAATAGCTCATTATTATTGTTATTATCGTTTAATATTTATCCATTATGACGTGATATAACGGACAAATCAATGTAAATAAAAGGCACACCCTAAAGTTAGAACTTCTTGTGTAACCTTTGAGCAAAGAGAACAATAACCACATATGTGGATACGATTATAATCAATTCTTATTGCTTCTATACCTGTCTTAAGATTACATAGAATATTAGCAATAAACGACCAGTAGCGGACTGGCCCCTTCGGACAAGCCTCAGGGGCCCCAAATTTACTTAAAGTGAAAACCAAAACCAGTTGAATAAAGTTTTATCAACTATCGAGAAAATCACGCGTAAACTTCAAAATAAATTGGATACGAACAAGCGTATTTCGCTCCGTTTTCCTATTTATTTAAACAACGGATATCGTATGACGGATTTCGTGTAAATTTATCTTTTTACGCTTGATTTGTAAAAGTTTTCCACTAAACTAGGCTCAATTAACTCTTTTTTCTGTTAAAAAAAAACGATGATATTCTCGAGACGGTAACTTTAGACTGATGGGATCAAGTGGTGAAGATAAGAGACTAGTTTTGAGCTTTCACCGGTTTAGTTTATGACGATTTAGTTGAGAATTGTTGGTAGGAACAAACCTGAAGGTGATGTGGAGATAAAATTGAATCGAGGAAACTAATTATTAAATGACACAACCATAAATAAATAAACAAATTGAAAAATTAGCGTCATTAATTTTTGTAATTTCTCATGCACGCACGTCCTCTTCGAATCCATTATCCGATGCCAGACGGTGAAATAGATGGGTGCACACGATTCAGGGCTGGAGCAATAGAAAATGCCGCCTGAAGCGAAAATTCTGCATATTAAATTACCATTTCCATGGCGAACAATTAGAATTTAATCAAGTTGATTTTAGGGCATTTTGGAGTTTTCGTCACTTTAGAAAATTTTGGAATTTAAGACTAGATTTTCATGAATTTTACCCGTTGAAAGCCACTTTTACTCAACTGACCCATTTTGAAACGATTTCGAGTCAGATTTTGACTTTATTTTTGTTGCTCCGCTCGACGAGCCGGCCCTGATTCTATTGCAAAACGTAAAAAAATCGTTCACTATTTTTAGTTCTAGAAAATTACAAACAATTCCCTTTGACCTTTTAACCAATTGACCCCGGCAAGGGACAATAGTTGTTCAATTTGAACAGCAACAACGGCAACAAAACAGTCGTACCGCTAGATAAATTGCACAATAATCTCTACCTTGTTGTAGACGTGTCAAAATAAATGATGGATTAGTTTAGTAGTTTATAGTAAATAGAAGAGAAAAGAATGTGACAGTGAATAAGTGGTAAGTAACAATTCAAGCAGCACAATCACACCAGACAGTACCGATTGAAAAATTAAGGGGCAGTACCAGTACTCTCCAATTCGGTGCGTGAAAATTATGCCAAAATTTCTAAGTTATTTTGCAACGGATCTGAATGATTTAAACGGAATTTGATATAGTATTTCAAGGTCCCTGTTGTGTAAAATTTTTCCTATTCGGGTGTTTTTTACATTTTTTACATTTTTGTATATAACTAGGTCACTTTTCACAAAATGTCTAGCAATTTGAAAGCGCTTTCCAAATCTTAAAAAAGTTTCCTGATTGCATTATTAGTTTTCTAGAAAATCGTTGCAAAAGGGAAATTCACTGCAATGTTTTGAGAGTCATTTTAAATTTAGAGCATCTTATTTGAAAGCTTATACAAAGATGAAGGTTTGAGTATTGAGCAAAAATTTAGATTTTGTCTTTTAAACAATTTTTTCTATTTTCCGAATACCATATTACTTTTGAAAAATATTTGAACCAACGGCAAGAAAAACTTGCTTACATAAGCTGTGGTGTTGCTCAAACTTTCCTCTGTTAGGTTTTCAAATAAACTCAATTCTCTAACACTAAGGTTGCTCCAGAAAAACCGGAACAAAATTTCCAAGTTTTTGGCTAGTTTCCAAAAGAAAAATTTCTTGGAGGTTTGGAAAATACTTAAATTTGCTACACTGCTTACTTCGAAATATGTTATGGCGTTATTTGGCGAGAAATTCAAAAAAGGACTTAGGGACGTTGGAGATCATTTGAGCAAAATTTAGCCCTCGTAATCCAACTGGAAGACAATCAAAAAACGGCCGTAACGTACTGGACTAGTTTTGAAAGCGGGCCAAACATTTTTCCGGATTTTTCCTTATTGAAATCTATATAGAATGAACACAGCACGTTCCTACCCTTTCTATGTGCTTTTCACTTAAAAGTATTTTATATGGCAACTGATGATTTGATGAGCGATTTGAAAAACATTTCAAGAATTTATAACAGCGACTTTAGACATAATTTTACCAAAATTTTAGCCTTTCAGCTCCTCGGTAAGTTGGTCAAAATACGAATGAAATGACTCAGAATGGCTCAAAGATGTTCAGCATTGTGGAATAAAAGCAAAATATTTCCAAATCAATGTTAGGAGCATTTTTTAGTCATTCTGAGTCATTTGGCATGTATGACTCATTAAAAAAATGCGACATGGTCAAAAACAAGCGTTTTTGACCAACTTGCCAATGGGCAAAGAGGTTCAAATTTTGGTAAAATGATCTCGAGGAACTTTCCTATAGAGAGAATCTATTGCAAAAGGAGCTACATTGACATTGATCAAGTTATGGAGGAAAATATATAAACTGCTAAAAACATGCTGTTCTTTCTATAACTCAAGATTGCACCCAATACTTTTTCCAATTCGATTTTAACGATTTCAATCAATTGGCAAATAACTTAGAAATCTTGGAATAAACATTTCCAGTTTTCTCGTCCATGCTGGCCCTTAAAGCCCTCCATAAAACCAGAATGAGGCCGTTAGAGCTGTACAGACATAATTCAATCCTTTTGACCTGTTGGCTGTTTGTCCCGTTTTATAGTCTTAAAATTTATTTTGTCAATGAAAAATTTGAGTTATTTAATAAATGTTTCGTGAAATTTATAACATCATTTGATATTTAAAAGCTTTCCACCGTTGATGTTGAGGAAAAATCAACTATAAAACATCGAACAATACAAGCATCAACAAAGTTTTAAAAGGTCTCGACATTTAGCAACTTATTCTAAATGGATTCTCTTTTAATATTGATTAGTTGTGGGGCGACAAAAGAGCGTACGTAAATATATAGTGCACCGTCACCTTTATTGCCATATTTTTTTGATAATAATAATATTAATAATAGGAGGAATTGTTGCCGACAAAACACAGATAAATACGTTGATATTTAGTATGGTTGAGAAAAAGCTTATTTTGTGAAAGGATTCTCTCTTCATTGTGTTTTATTTATTTCTAAAGACGACATACAAAATTCAAGTTTCCCTTTCACAAAACGCATATTTATCCACTAACACACATACACACAAACTATTGTTGATGATATAATCTTGACAATGAAAATATTTACATCATCTTCATTTGAAATCACGATTATTGTCTGTGTATTTCTAACCCATAGAATTTAAAAGAAGAATACAAGAACTCATCGCAACACGAAACTGAATTAATCAGAATTGAACAGCATCATCAACGCTATTTTTATCGAATTAATTTCCATAAAAACCACAAATCTTGGTTCTTTCCCCCGTCTTATGAATCGTTTAGTCTTTTCATTTCAACAGAACAAAACCCAGATTGGAATTCTTAAAAACTCAGATTGTAGAAATTCTGTAGTACATAAGAATGATAACTGGAATATTATGACGAGACATTAAGTGGTGTCATTAATGAATCAATTACTCATTTAGTTAATCTGTTGAGTCACGTGATGGAGAAAATTGATGTGCAGTGGTGATATTCTTCGAGCGTTATTCAACCTTGGCCCATTTCTTGATCAAAAAGAGACAATCTTTCTGTTAATGATAATCGTCTAATTTTGAATCAATTGTAGAGGTGTTACAGATCTGTTTCTGGTTCCGCAAAATTAAGGAGCTTCATTTCTGCTTCAATCTTCATGATCTGAATGATTTGAAAATATTTTGGGAACATTTTAGCAAAATTAAAACTTTGTAGCTCATTGGAAAATCGGTAGAGAACGTCTTTAATATAATTAAGTCGCGAAGTTCATCACATCAAAATTCTCGTTAAACAATGAAGACTGCTTAGAAGAAAATCCTTGGACAATTGTTTTTTGATTCACTTATTTGAAGAGATCATGCAATGATGAGACATTATAAAGACCTTTTTAAGGAGTATCTAAAGGCGTTTTGTGCTTTGGAAAATTCCTATTGCATTCTGAGTTACAGAAGACAATCTTAAAGAACATGTTTCATTTAAAAATCCTTAGTTCTTAAGGCAGCTGAACAATGTCGCGATGGTCATCATCCCAAAATTCTCGTTAAACAATGAAGAATGCTTAGAAGAAAATCCTTGGACAATAATTTTTTAATTCAGAGCTCGAAAAGTGCTCTTCTTAATCATTGATATCCTGCTCATTTGAAGACATAATACAGGAATATAATGCAGGATCTGCATCAAAAGTAATGCGTCGATTTACGCGCCGGTCGTTTCCAAGCTCTGGGAGTCGAGCTAAAAATGAAACGATCTTTCGATCAACAATTTGCGTTAAATTGCTGGATTTTGAATGCTCCAAGATTTTGGGGCACATTGCTTCTCCCGATCCCAATCCAACTTATTATGCACAATTCAGAAGCCACTCATGATTCATGAGCGCCTCCTGGAGAAACCGTAAACGCTCACTTCTACAAGCCAATGCTCATGAGATTCTCCCAGAGTGGCCCACGACCGGTCTGAGATCAGGAATTCGGCAATGCCTTCCGCTGCTTGACCCACCAACGCATTGAAACGTTACTGCAGTCGCCGTACAGTCCAGACCTCCAGACCGCCAGACCTCTTTTTGTTTCTCCGGCTCAAAAGAGCTACCTCATCGAAGCCTACCCGCCGATGAATCCCTTTAAAACGTGGCAGAAGCAGATGATTTTGAAGAATTTTAAGCTATTGTACGAAATGGCTAAATAATCTTTAAGGGCCAAAATTTGTAGCATTAGAAAAAGCATTTTAAGGAGTACCTAAGGGCGTTTTTGTTTCAGAAAATTTCGATTGATTTTTGAGTTATAGAAGACAATCTTAGAGAACATGTTTCCTAAAATTTCCCATATAAATTCGCCAATATTATCAATTTTTCTAACAATATAACAAATCTCTCAAAAATTTTTCTATACGGATGACATTTTGCCAGAAAATTGACGAATGATTTCTTCTGTCTGATAATTTTAAATATTTCTGTTATGGTCCTCTTACCATTTCTAAATAAATATAGTAGTAGCGGAAAATTGTTGATTTAGGCTTCAACAATTCACAAAGTTGCTAAATTGAAAAGACAATTTCCGGCAACAAAGATAATCGTCTATTTCTGGACAATACAATGATTGATTACCATTTGGTTGATGTCTCTGTTACTTTGTAAATAGTTGGAGGATAATTCAAAATAATGGCAATAACAAGCCTGTTTTGTGCAACAAAAATTAAAAACGCTACTCAACGTTCATTTCAATAAAACAAAATGAATGTGTTAAGTAGCTACAAATTCCCGTTAAAGCTTCCTGCTTCGTTTCGTTCCTCTATTATTGCTTCTTCATCTTGTTGGCCATTCTATTTCTACAATAATTTTCAAATATAAATGCCTCTGGAAAATCTATTTGTTGTTTGTGTGCACGGCGCGGTCATCAAACATTCGCAACAAATTTCATTTTACTTGCCTTCTACTAATACAGAACTTAAACATATCGACCATATACGAAATGCGGAAGTATTGTACAGTGTACTTGTTTAGAATTAACATTCGAAAGAGAAAATAATAAAAGTAGAGAAAGATAGAGGAGAAGAACGAGAAAAATGAGCAATAAGACAACAGTCGATAACCGGCAAAAATCCACAACAAACACCTGTTTGAAATTTTCCATTTATTGTTTTGTGTTTTTTTTTTTAAAAAGAATTGTTTAGTAATGGAATTAAATAAAAAATGTGCAATAGTTGCGACATAATATGACAACGACGACGGCGTATTTTAATGTTTAATTTATAACAGGACATGTTGCGATAGAAGGTGCGGTCAAAAATGCATACAAAACTGTACAGTCTAGGGTTTGGTTGTAAGACATACATGCATAAACATATTGCATATTATAAACTATAGATATGTACACATGTACAGTACAAGATGTCATACTCAAAACGTACTTTATGGCGATTTTTCTAACGCCTGATGAGGTGGAAATTGTCGTTACATTTAATGGGGATAATAAATCAGAAATTAATAAAACCAATAATTGCACAATTAATGAGGAGAAGTTCTAGGTTGGGTAAGCGTAATGGGACATTCCGTATACGTCTACACAAATATCGATAAATTTAAAGCAATTGACAATAATATTAATAAAATGGAATAATATTGAATGACTAAGATATCAATGTTTCAGTCGGTTTTAGTGTTTTATTAACAGTTATTCCAACGTTTGATTTCTTATTTAAGTTGTTAAATGCAATAGATTTCTAATTTTTTCTACTTGGTCTAGTACCAGAAGAATATTCCAACATTCTAGTTGATTAGTTTAACTAATGGAATGAGATATAACATCCATCTAATAAATGTATACGTGAATACATCACGAACGACCGCCTTTTGGCCTTTTACATTTTATGAGCATTTTGGATAATGTTAATTGAGAAACTGCAAGACACTAATAACACATAAAACAACTCATTTTCTTATTTTAAACAGTATTTTTTCCTTCTTCGTATAGTCTTTCACTTGATCTTTTACATCAACGGATCTTTAACAAAATCAAAACGATTTAAGCCACGAATTATTATCGGTGAGATTATTCCAAGAAAACTGGCTAATATTGCAGCGAAATTCTTGGTGTGTTAGTAACCGATTTCAAAAATCAGTTGGATTTTTGAAAGCTGACCGAGCCTTGGCACGTTAATTTCCAATTTGCAACGAATAAAACAGCGATACACAGGCCCGGACTGGATAGAACAGATAGACGGAGGTTTCGCAATTAGGAGGCCCATGACATGGTCTTTTCAATTTAAAATTGATCATTAAAAATAATTAAACAGGAATTTTTTTAAATTCTAGCTATAGTAGCCTAAAACCCGACTGTAGAGGACAGATAGGTTTTTGACAGGGTCAAGCGCCATTGGGAGGCCCATGCGTTGCCTTTTAAATTCGTATTTTTTTTAATGTGAATGATAATTTTTAATAATCAATATCTTGCTGGTTTTTGGGAATATCGCAAAAATTAAAACAGAATTAAAAAGAGCATTTCAGCGTTATCTAAGGATTTTTTTTGTAACAGAAATTTCCGATTATATTTGGAGTTACAGGGAGAATCTCCGTAATATTTTACAAATACTTCTATATTTTCCCTCATAACTTAACTATTATTGTTTATTTTTCAATGATTTTGGCAGAATTTATAGAAAATAGAAAGCGCTTTCCAAATTTTCAAGAATTTTTCCAATCCGTTTGCTAGTTTTCCGGGAAATTGACAAAAATTGAAGCGCCTCTTTTTCGAGCATCTTCAATATTTAATAATCGAAAATTCGTTTATTTTCGAAGATTTTCGTTTCATCATTCCAAGGGGCATCCGAGAGTTTTTTGTTTTGGAAAATTTCAGTTGTATTTGGATTTATGTCGACATTTTCAATTTATCCTCTCCGCAATTGTTTGGTCTATTTTTGGAAGGAAACCGTTGAGATTTTGTCAGATTATTACAGAAAATTTGAGCTTTTCTGCCAAAATTTACAGTTCTACAGGCAATTTTTTATACTTTTTGAACTAACACTTTATCGGAAAATTTCTTAAAGTTTTGTGAAGCGTTTTTATGTGTTTCCCTTAAATGTTCCTAACTCTAATGAAAACAATGAGTCATTTAAAAGATATTTCAAAGATTTATAGGAGGGTTTTGGAGATTTTACCAAATTTTGAACCCCATAGTTCGGGAGTTGGTCAAAAAATGCTTGTTTTAGAGTAGCTTGCAATTTTTAAACCGAGCTAAACACATTAAGTGATTTTTTTCCATTTTTCTCCGTTTTAGTCCAGAAAAATCACTACCCGTTCCATTGTCAAATGGAGAAAAACGAATATTAGGAGTAGTTTTGCGTCATTTTATGGGTGTAATTCGTTCTTGAAGGTCGCAAAATCGTCAGAATTGGTCATTTTTGACCAACCCCCCAACATAGCTGACATTTTACTCAAATGATCTGTAGGATTAAAAAAATTAATAATATTGGCTCAATTATGGGGCAAAATACAGAAAACAAACCCAAAAATGTCAAAAAATACAAACTTCTGTAATTTAGGATTCTATTAGAAGTTTCAAAAATAAAACCTCTCATCAGATTAGAAAACAAGCGGGCAACCGTTGCTCCAACGTTAGACTTTGTCGCACGCCACGTGGGGTTTTAAATCGCCACCGGGGTCAAAATAGTCCAATCCGGCGCTGGCAACACAACTAACTAAACACTTTCCAAATAGAATTTCGATAATTTGCAATAAAATTCCACAGTTGTGATCGTCGAATTGGCAGAATTCGAGCTTAAAAGGCGAATTAGCTTCTGTTTAATATTTACGGTTGGCAAATCAAATCCGATTGAGCCGTTTGAAATTAATTGATAAATTCCTCACGCACGATAAAAATACCATATTCTAACTGACAACTTTTAGCTTGAGGTGCATTTGGAAAAAAATTAAACGAATATAATAATCAATTTGGAGAGGGTACATTTTCTTTCTACAGCCATCAATTTTCGTTATTTTCTGTCAATCAAACTACAACATGTTTAATCTAGATATTATAAGTTTTTTTAATCTATAATCTTTTTATCTATCTGTGTTTTAAACAAATACAATTTTCCATTAATTTAGTAGTTGATGGGTTCATTTGACGAGATAATAATAATTGTGGAATGTTAGCGTGTATATCAGTCGTAAAATTGTTTAAATATAGAACAGAATAACACATAAATAAGCACGTGAAAATCAATTTTTAAATTAAAATCAACAGAGATGTCGCAATATTATAAAAATTTCATTAAAAAAAAAATATTGAAAGACACACCCTGATTGATTAACAGGAACTTACCGTTAGAACAAATATTTACTTTCAATCATTCATTCAAAGCGAACAGACACCCTTTTGTCATAATACATAAAATATACATAAATACATACATTTATATTTATGCTATACCTATATAGGTATGTATACGTGTATAGCGAGTACTAAATACGGCGGCGGCTATATGTCTTTGCCAACTTATGGCCTTCAAGCTGTTGAAATGGGTGGAAATAGTGTATTGTTTAATGGTGCACTTTCAGATAATTGGATTAAATGCGACTTTATGTCCCAAGGACGACAGCAGTAGCTGTAACCAACTCAGAATCTTGGTTTTAGATTTTTTCCGCTATTTTCTTTACTAGTTGTTGTTATTGTTGTTGTAATGTAGTAGTCGTAGTAGTTGTTGTTATTCTTGTCTTTAATATCCTTGCACTTCACTAAATTCCAATTACGTTAATATTACTTGGAACTGGACGAGATATAGCGTAATTCGTAATTTTTGTTGTATTTTCGCTTATTATTAGTTTTATAGAATATCTTCCGGGGCCAATACAATAACCTCGACATAGTCATCGACAGACGCACCAACGCAATCATTAACTTAGACAAAAAAAGGCTATAATTAACGATATCTATGAATAGTGGTAGTAATGATGAAAATGATATCATGCCTTTTAATTACATCATTCTTCAATAAGATTTGATAAATCAATAGACAATTACAAGCGAATTATAATTTTGCTGATCTCAAATTTCTTGAAACTAATAGATTTGAAGATTAGCATACACATAAAAAAACCTGTTGGTTTTCCTTGAGTTCAATACTTGGATATTAATAATAATGATGATGATGATGATGACCACCCTCGGGCAGAATAACTGATAATTATTAAATAGTTTCTGGCTCGGTAATTGCGGAATTTACGCACAATTTAAGAACTTTGTTTCGTCTTCTGTTTAAACACGTTTAATGTTCGAAAAATACGAGTTCATTGAAACTTGAAAATCCGGTGCAAATGTTTTTCAATTGAGTATTAACAATAATCAGTCGTATTCTCTAACTTTTTGACAATTTGTTACCATGACAACGTCGGAGATCGATAGTCTCGAGTGGAGTTGCTGTCTCACTCCGCATCATTTGTATGATTGGAGAGACAAGACTAAAATAGGCTGTTTAAAAATACTATTTTTGATTTCCAATGTTGTCATAACAACGAGTCAAAGAATACCACTGTGAAATTTATTTGTATGAAGAAATTAGCATTTTAAGTTGTCTAGAGATGTTTTTCGCTTTGAAAAATCCAAAAATTTTGAAAGTCGTGTTTTTTCAATAATTTTATCATAGAATATAGCAAATTAAAAAGACTTCCAAATTTCTAAGAAATCTTTCAACAGATTTGTTAGTTTTTCGGAAAACTGAGAGAAACTTGACGGTCTACCTTCTTTTTCCGATACACTGTTTAAAAAATACCAATTTTTGATAAACGTTATCACTCTTATCTGATAATTGCTGAAATATTGCTACAAATGCAGTAGCATCAGAAAGAACATCGCAAAGAGTATCTAAAGGTGGTTTTGCTCTAAAAAATTCAAACTAAATTCTGAGTCACAGAGAAAAATTTTGGGGAACGAGTTTTTTCAAAAATGTTCCATATTTTCTCCTATAGTTTAGCAAATATAGATTTTTCAATGATTTTCATAGAGAATATAGCAAATTAATTGGACTTTTCAAATTTCCAAAAATTTTTCCAAAAGATTTGTTTTTTTCCCAGGAAATTGACAAAAACTTGACGGTCAACATTACGTCCTTTTTTTCTGATACGTTGTCTGAAAAATACCAATTTTGGATAATCGATAACTCTCTTGTCTGAGGAGATATTGCTATAATTTCAGAACTATTAGAAAGATCATTTCAAAGAGTATCTAAAAGCGCTTTTGCTTTAGAAAATTCCAACTAAATTCTGAGTTATAGGAAAATTTTGGGGAACGAGTTTATTCAAAAAAAATTCTTAATTCACTTACAAATTGGCAAATATTATCGATTTTTCAATGATTTCCCCATGGAACATAGCAAATTAATAGGACTTCTTAAATTGCCCAATAGATTTGCTAGTTTTCTGGAAAACTGATAGAAACTTGATGGTTCACATTAGTCATGTTTTCTGATACACTACCTGAAAAGTACTAATTTTTGATAATCGATAGCTCTCTTGTCTGATGAGATATTGCTATAACTGCATAGGTATTAAAAAGAGCATTTCAAAGAGTATCTTAGAGCGGTTTTGCTTTGAAAAATTCCAACTTAATTCTGAGTTACAGAAGGAAATCTTTGAGCAAGTATTTCTCTTACTTTCCACTATAATTTAGCAAATATTCTCAATTTTTCCATAATTTTCTCACCGTATATAGCAAATTAAGAGGACTTTTCAAATTTCCAAGAAATCTTCCAGTAGGTTAGTTTTCTGGAAAATTGATAAGAATTTCCATTTAAAAGAGTATCTAAGAACGATTTTGCTGTAAAAAATTCCAATTCTGAGTAGAGGAAAATTTTGGAGAGAGCTATTTCGAGAAAAAAATGGTATTTTCCGTCATAATTTAACAGATTGAAAGAACGCTTCGAATTTCCAATAAAAGGTTAGATCTTTTCTTTCGATATAGTGTTTTAAAATTCCAATTTTTAATAATCGATAGTTTCTGGGAGCGCGTATTTTTTCGAATTTTTCCATATTTATCCCTATAATTTAGCAAATATTTTGAATTTTTCAACAATTTTTTCCCAGTATCAGAGCAAATTTTGTTAATTTGCCGAAAAATCGACGATCTCCGCTCATTATAAAAACAGTGGCGCATCCACCATTTTTACGCCTAAATCTACGATAAGGCCAAACTTTATCGAAATTTACAAATTACAACGCCCACGAAACCTTCAATTTAATGAATTTTTAAGCGACTGTTGATATTTTTAAAAGCACACATCCATCATACGCACTCCGACAATAGAATTAATGAAACTGAAGGTCGAAGAGCGTAATTTTCATTAAGGTCAACGTAATTGAATCACAAACACACACGTAGCCAGACAAACACGTTATAAAAACCGACTATACAAATAGATAAAAATCTAGCTTATTTCATTATTATTCCAACTACATTCATATATCAAAAAAGAATTAAGAATGTTCTAATTAATTTAAAATAGAAGCACTATCCGACGATTCCCATCGAAACAATTCGCGAGATATTACACTATCCTTTTTCTCTTTGTTATTTCTTGGTATTATTAAAAGAGATAGCCACACCTTGTTCTAGTTTTATTAAATACGAACTATACACCCTGAAATCAATAAGGAACTTATCCTAGTTGGGTGACATTATATGACCAACAAGCACACGCTCTTTGATTATGTAGAACGAACCAACGGACGAAAACAATAGAGAAATTTCGTGCCAATACTGGTTTTATTTATTGTTGGTATAGAAATAAATCGATTTGTTATTAAATAATAAAACGATAAGCGACAAGATAGGAAGAGTACAACTCGTACAATGATATCAATCAAATCGATTTTAATTATAAATTTCAACACACTAGAATTTTTGTTGTCGGTATTTATCGTTAACATTAACGAGAAAATAATAATACGTTGCCATTTTCTTACCAGTTATCTTTTTATTTAACAGATCATTTAATTGATACAATTAATTATAGATTATCATAACGTATGGCTTTCGAATAAGTGTAAATATAGGTGATTGTCTATAGGAAAGCCGGACTCGGACAATAATAGTGATTGAGTGGCAACGTTGGCCGAAACTCGCCCCATCAGGCGATATTCTACCTGAAACATGCACAGATTGGGATTTACGACGGTTTGATGTGGCTGGAAGGAGCCTGGCAGGTTGTCCGACTCCAGTTTTAAGAGCTCAACTGTGTGTTATTGTGCATGATTTATATTCTTGTGCCGGTTTTATTATCCGGCAGATTCTTGTTTGGATTTTTTCAACAAATTATCTATATTCCGATTAATTTGATTATATATTTTGTATAAATAACAATTTAATAATACAACTATTTAATATCTGTAATAACCGTATCGAATGCGTTCATCTCGTCGATAAGAAGACTTTGTATTTGCATCATGTTTATAATACACGGCTAGTATTTATGTATCGATAATTAGTATAAAATGAGGGTCATTAACTGGGAATTGTCTAGTTCAAATAGAGTTATACGTTTCTAATTTTCGTTTTGCAACTAATTCAATATAGAAAATCGTTGATTTGTTATCGAAGATAACGGTAGCACCTGTCTATAAAACCTGTCTGATTGGAAGGATCTAATACAATCCTCTTTGGATTGTATCATTTTTTGCAGCTTATTATTTTTTTAATTAATTGAATTTATGTAGTTACTCGTCTATTTCTTGTTTGATTAAAAACACGAAACAATATCTTGTGATTATTTGAGTTACCAATAAAATAAGGTTTTATTGTTAATTAGAGTCAGCTATAAAAGCATCAAACACCCTATAATTGAAGATTTTACTGCTTTATAATACATAATAATAAAGATAAAAGAAATATATACCAATTAACAGATTATCTTCAAGTTCAAGTCTACAATACTGAAAAATCAGAATGAAAGTGAAACTCGACCAATTAAATTGAAGATGAGTAACAATGAAAAAGGAAAACCGGCCCACTTTCAATTTCTTCCCATACGCGAGTTATAAATCATTCGAAAAATTGTTTTTCTCGTGTTAATTTGCAACGTTTGCAATGGTTCTCCCCTTTTAACCTTTGGAATTAATGGAAATCTTCACAAAACGATAAAATCTAAGTAAATTTCTTTTAACGCTATTAAAACCATCCAGTTGTGAAGAAATATAAAATGCAACATATGGTGAAAGAAGAATAATAATAATAGAGGCATGTTGAGGAAGTGAGACCGCTAGACAAGTTGGCAAATAAGGGCATAAAGGAACAAAACGAGATGGAACAACTGTATGTGATTTAAATTCAAGGCTATGGTTGCCATCGTCGACGTCGTCGTTGTCGTCGTTGCCGTCTTCCACTTCTATATTGTAAAAGAAATTTACGTTGTTGTTGTTGTTGTTGCCCTTGTTGGGTTTTGTGTGGTCCATATGTGCACTATAAGATATGAAAGTGTTCACCTCTAAGTCCGGGAATTGAATTACCATTAGAATTTCAAACCACACACACACACGAAAATTGACTTTTAAAATTTACGATTCAAACCGTCCATACAATGTAAATTTCATAATAACGTCTATTCTTTTATTCTATTGTAGAATTGGAAGATTTACTAGTTTCAAAGCCGATAAACTAGAATAGATTCGAATATGTGTGAAATTGATTTTTTCGTCTCCGGCTATTTCATCATAGATTGCTCAACTTAAATAAAGTGTGAAATTATATCAAAATAAATAAAGAATGAAAAAGACAAACCGACAAACAACTTTATAATAACGTAATTACGGTTATTATATATTAAAACACGATTACTGTTGATCCGTGACATATCAAGGATAAATACGAATATTACAGGCAAAAAATTAAATAAATTGACATACAAGAAGGAATACAATTTGTTAACAATGTTGCTGATATGTAGAAACAATTAATTTCCATCAAACCGTTTCAATTTTATATCGGAACCTAATAGATTTTTCCATTTACTCCCGTTTGATTACAACCAATTGTGTTGTCATAATCTTGAACAGTCTTTAAGTAAATTACAGCCCCATCCTACAGAAATTGATCTGTTCCACTTCAAATGTCAACTAACCAAGATCAAATTTTACTAAATCCTAATTCGGTACGACAAAATCAAAGACAACAGTCGATTTAATACGAACTGGTTTAATAATCTCTTGATTAGACAACAAAGTCGACCGACATCGATGACACCAACATTCCACACAATCTCTACAATTCGATATTATTCAAATAAAATCAACGATAATGATGATCGTACGTTGAGATTATCGTTTCCTGTATTAAATCTCTCATTAATTCCGATAATTGCAACAATTAGGGGTAGCTGAGAACTCGATTTCTACACTAAACTGTTGCAGAAAATGCGAAAATTCAAGGATTTGGAAGTTCCACTGTAGAATTTAATTTCGCTACAATTAACCCATTTCCAGGGGTTCTAAGTAACTATAAGAATTTTGTTCAGGACACCCTGTATGTTTAGGGGTTGGAGCCTCTACCAACGGTGGACTACTTACCCTCAGCAGTCCGTCTTGAGACGACAAATTTGTGATTCATTTAGCATTCTATAAACATTTTTGGTCCTTCGAGCCGGATTTAAAGGTATGTTGGGCTTGACGATTGTCTCTTAAGATCGAATCTACTTTAATTAAAAAAATATGTATTTTTCCTGTACATTCGATCTATTTGGTGTATTTAATTAGAATTCTGGTAGGCTAAATTAATTTCAGCCTCTTTTTCTTGGTCCTTCGAGCCGGATTTGAAGGGATTTGAAGGCTTGACGATTGTCTCTTAAGATCGAGTCTACTTTAATTAAAAAAATATGTATTCTTCCTGTACACTCGATCCATTTTGTGTATTTAATTAGAATTCTGGTAGGTTAAATTAATTTCAGCCTCTTGTTCTGTTATATTCGAGTTGTAGTCTAATATTTTATTTATAAGACAATTAATTTCGACGAAATTGACAACAAAATATCCAGATTGATTGAAAACAATAAATTTTAACGTTCAATCTATTTTATGACAACCATCTGACATGTTTCATTTAAACTATAAACGACTTGTGTACAAGGTGTGCCGTCATTTAGGGTGTGAACTTGCCTATCGATTCAACTACAATACAAATCATAATATTGATTAACAATTGTTCATAAGTATAATTAACGAAAATCATCCATCTGTTGCTTGATTTCCTCCTATTATTAATTTTTAATACAAAATCATTAGGGTATTTGCTGGAAATCGATAATTGATGGCTATTTTCACGTCAATGTTAATTAAAACAACATTTTCCAAGCGTCAATTTTGAACGTTGCCTTATTAATTCGTTTGATCCATGCCAGAATTTCAGTAAGACAACCTCCCAACTGATTTATCATTGTTAACTTCACCATCATCATCGTTTTATTCTTTTGTAAACGTACAATAATAAACAGACAAAAGGCCAAACACCTAAACTGACATACCTACACGTACACATACTCCTCTTCAATCGACTTGTCGCTTTTATTGCTACTTCCTTAACGTTTATTCATAAAGTAGGCATTCGGATAATTCCTCATATTGATCGATGTTCATATAAAAGAAACTTTGTTTTAAATCATTCTATTCGAATAGAATAGAAGAGACTAATTGTCGTGGATTTGTACACACGACACGTGTTTTGAATAATTCATTTTTAACGTAAAAACTCTCAGAATATAAATTGTTGCATACTATTGCGCTAAATCATAGAACCGTTATTAACGCCATAATTGTTATAAAATAAAAATATACAAAGAAATTGAAAATTCGCCAACAAAATTGTACAAAAAAGCACTTTCACTAAAGTGTAGTAATACCGATATTTGTCATGATTCTAACACAATGATTTTCTAGGTGATAAGTTCACGATATTGAGATTTATTTGAACGTGGAGCATTTCCTGGACGCATTCACTCCACAACTTTCTTCCAGTTCTATTTATCTTGGCGATCTAGAACCGGGAGAAAGTAATTTCGGTTTAATGTTAACGTTGTTAGTGCAATAAATTTTGCTAACATTGTTGTTGATTGTAATAATACATTTAGTGGTTTCTTGCATCATTTAACTAAAGGGATAGTTTCGTCTCAAACAAGCCAGTTGTGTTCTACACGAACAGATAATGTGTATTTAATGTACGTATGTGTAACTAAACATTATCTATACACATACATATATTTATGTGTTGTACAAACATTAAGATACACCTATATGTAACTAGCAAACATAAGAGGAGATATAGTCTAGCGACAATAGGACTGATGGTTAGTAATCCAGAGGCGACAAAACGTGCACTTCAATTCACCACTATATTTAAAGAAGTGCATATATATTCACGGTTGTATGTATGCCTGTATGTATATCGTGTATATTGTAAGTAAAGAGGAACTCGTTTGCGTCTCTAATTTATAATGACATGCAATACCAATAAAATGTCATTACTGATCGTTTGTTTTCTACCTATGTAACGTACAAATACAAACACAATATACACAAAATACATATGTATAGAAACGTAATGATATGATTTTATTAAAGGGTGAACAACCAACACAAAGCTAGCATAAATATTCAACAATCATCCTTTTGAATATTATCCATTAGGGGATAAACACCGCCAGGTACTTGATAGTTGTACTAAATACTAACAGAATTGCTAATTTCCATAGTGATTTATAGTCGACTAGGTACATAGTTTAAATTAATATTAAATTAAACACGACGATAGCTGGCCGGGGTATGTTGTACATGTTCTATATTTGTTCATTCTTTATTTATATTTCGTTTTTATAATAAAATAAAGCTAAAGTAAAAATTTATCGATATAAATGCATACATATCTGTATACTTTCAAATCGTGTAACATATGTAATCAAGGGATATCGCCAAAGGAATCAGAAACTGGAATATATTTTCTATAGCTACTAGTGAACTAAATTATATCAATTAATCTTATAATTTAAACAGATTGTCTGCAAAATACGTGCAGTATAACATATTCGACCAATTTTTATCACGAAACTGTGGACAAATATACAAATTTGGCAAAATTCAAGTATACCTCCACTTTTAAAGCCAAAAAAATGTTTGACAAATATCCAAAGGATTAGTGGAGAGATTCCAAGCCAGGTGACTAACAAGGGCACCTAGGAATCAGATAAATTCAAAATTATTGGTTAAATTATCAGATATTATCCCGAGGAAGTTTGACTTCCAAACCCTATTTAAAGTAGTCATTGAGTAAGAAATTACATTGATCAACTGCATCACATGTACTCTACTAACGGATCAAAATTAAGGGACTGGTATAGGAATATACGAACCTAATCCTCATCCACAGTCAGGCAACGTTGAAAGCTCTAAGAGGCTCTAGCCTTGATTCAAAGACCGTCTGGGAAGCCGCTGGCAAAAGCCAATAAACTTATCCCAGTTTAGGCTTCAGAGCATCAGGGAATTACACGAAATGAACTTGTAGGTCTGTGATTCAACAAAAGCCCAAGAGAAAGAGATCTACAGATGGAAAAAGGGCAATAAAATGCTCCGGGAGTGAACGCATTAAGACTCCTAACGAAGCTGCTTACAATAACGGATAAAAGGACTGGCATAGCGATATACGGATCCAATTATAGGGCATCCATAGCCTTGAGAAAGTCCTCTTCCATGCGCCAGAGAGTGTTTTTCGAAGAAACCTCAAGGGTGCACAAATATACATCTTGATCGACAGTCGCACAGCGTTGAAAGCTCTAAGAGCCTCTAGCCTTGACTCAAAGACCGTCTGGGAAGCCGTTGGCAAAGGGCAATAAACTTATCCTAGCTTGGACTTTAGGGCATCAGGGAATTACAACAAATGAACTTGCGAAGGTTTCATTTGTAGGTCCAGAATTGTTCTGTGGGTTAATAAGAATGCAGTGAGGGAAAAAATCTATAGATGGGAAAGGAGCAATAAAATGCTCCACTGGAGGCAAATTTCGGGAGTGCGACAGTTGAAATTGTTTATCGATTGCCAAGAAGCTTCTCGACCTTACGAGGAACGCATTAAGACTTCTAAGGACATTGCTCCGTCAAATATCACCTGGGCTTAGCTGACAGTGAAAGCTTAAGGTCATATGAATTGGAGAGATAATGCAAGGAAGCTATCCTTCCTGGGATAGTAATAGGTAGAGGGTAGAGGTAGAGCACGTTAGATGACTCGGAATGACTAACGTGAGTCATTTTACGTACGTATACTTCTGAAAATTGCGACATTATTAGAAACGTGCATTTTTTGACCAACTTTGGTATAAACAGAAAGATTCAAATTTGCTCTAGGGACCCTCCTATTAAAATATTTTTCAAATTGACCACCAAATAAAATCACAACTTATAGCCCGAACTGAATAACGTGGTATACTTTATGCTTTGAAATGAGAAAAATTATTTAGCCTTAAATTGTACCTTTGTAGATTTTTTAGCCACAACCACTGTTTTGCAAGTTAGATTAACCTCTCCAACTTTAGCAGTAGTTTTGGCGAATTTTATATTCAGAATAGTTCCCAGCAATTTAGAAAATTGATTAAACGTAATAGAAGAAACATCAATATTGCTGATCATGGCGATGATGATGATGATGATAATAAAGCAAATGGGAAGAAGAAAGAATCTGAGTAGGCGTGCACGATGTGTCGTTTTCCCATGGGTTGATTGAATACAGGTAGCAATTTTGTGACGAGTCCTTTAATACCATACGTAGACATACTATCTATAAGATCATTATAGAAAATACATCGCCGTGTATAGTATAACGGTATATTTATATAAACGATTTAACTTGTTATTTAGTTATATTGGCTTACATCATACTAGAGCTACTGTAATAGTAAAATATATCGATTTACCAGCACGATCCTACAGGATGTCTTTTATAATTAGACCAGAGAAGCAGGCTTTTTTCTGGAAAAGAATGAGCACAAAGTTTCCAGGAAGTATAACTTCCTATATTCAATCAGAACCCATATGGCTGACTGGATAAAAACAACAGTAAAGAACAAGCAAAAAACGAACCATCCATTTACGGGTATGTATTAAGGAGTGATTCAAAATGATTATAAAAGGTCGGTAATTTTGCAGCCACGTTTTCTGAATTGCTAGGGTCGTACAGTCGGGTCAGTTTATTTATTAACGATTAACGGTATTGTTTTGTCAAAGAGTTAAAGGACATTCAACACATGCGATAAACAAAAACGAATTCAACATCAAAAACTGTTAATTTTGTATTTATTAAAAAAAATAAAATCGTTAAAATGTTAATATTTGGCAAATCCAGTTGGTGAGAGGATGAGTCTTGTTGTAGAACCCGTTTTCGGTTATGAATATAAAAAAATAAATAAAATCAAAAACTGGTCCTCTCTATGGGGCGTTACTTTTTGCATACCGACAAGCACCGTCGAAATTTCAAAAAACTTCAACGTTTTTTTTACAATTCGCCCTTGATCATTCAATTTAATGTTTCAATACTTTATAGTTTTCCAGCTGAATCACTCTCTGTATTGAGAAGAGGTTGTTGTTAGTATTGTTGAGTAATAACTAAAGTTAATGTATATAGCGTTTTACATATTTTATAATACGTAATAGAGCCACTTGTATTTGAAATAAGCTATTGATCACGACAAGCCGCCCCTTATTATGCGATTTACATGGTTCTGTGGTATCATCAGAATAGTTGTTTTTTCCCCTCAAAGTACTTTTAGTCGTTAGTCTGATCTGATAAATGTTATGTAATATTGTCTTCAGTTTATTGTTTGTTGGATGTTTATTTCAGTCACCAAGCAAAAAAATGAATTATGCACAATCATCTAGATGAAGGTCTTTTTGTTTCGTCTTTTTTAATATTCATAACTGGTAGACAGCCGTTAAATAATAAACATTAACATTTGATTTACTTTTTTATGATGTCGTAGAAGAAAAAAAATTAGAAAAAGTCCATAAATTTTAATTAATTATTGAAATTTTTGTATTTTTTACGACTATCTCTCTATTTTGACCTTACAGATTATAGCGAATTCTGTGACGAAAACGTAGCTTAAATTTTTGTTATATAAGCCAATTGTGATATCTTTTGCAAAATTCATGGATATTCTCGAAACATCACAGGAATTCATATCGAATATTGTTATTCCCAACATTCGGTATGTATTTATAATGGAAATAAGACTAAGAAAAGAAGAAGAAATAGAAATCCAGTAGATGTTGTGCATACTACTGGCGTCCAATAGTCGGCAAGCTGTAATTGCGAAAAACCATTGCGTGCTGTTGTGATTTTTTTCAATAATTTTTAACTTCATCTTATACTTTGCTTCTTTTTATTGTTCGTTTTATCATTTATTTTTCATTTAAAGCTCTATTTTCTCTCCATTCTTTCTCTTTTCTTCATCAAGTTATGTTGTAGTTTTTGTCTTCTTTATATCCTCACGCCTTTAGCATATTATAATCAACATAGAGATACATGCAACACTCAGGATAATGTTCAACATTTCATTTTCATCCTTTTATTATTAATAATACGTACACTGTTGTAGTAGTGGGATTCTACATAGTTTATGCATGTAAGAGTGTAAGCAATGCTACCCTCTGTATTTAAATAGATTTGCACGAGTGAACATCTCTCTATTAACAATTGGAATAGCGTTATGTTTAAAAACAATTTTGGCAAATTTACAAGGAACGATAAATTGATCAACTCCGCCCTGTATTCGAATAAATTAAATCGCCCTATGTGTAATATTGTTGAAATTTTGTTATTATTAGCTGCAATTTTCTTCTATTCTATTATTATTATTATTATTATTATTATAAACGTATATACGTTGATCATGAGCGCACAACGTGGGAATCTTAAATTTTTCTAACCTCCCTTCATTTTAATTTCTCCCCCCAACATATTATTGTTATTATTATTTTATAACAACCATGTATATAATGGACGATAAGAGATATAAAGTGCGATAAATAGACATTTCGCTGTCGAATTCGATGACGATAAATGGTGAAGATACGTGCAACTTTCAGGCCGGTTTTAAATTCTTAACCACCACCACCACCATCACAACAACAGTTTTTTTTTTGTTTAAAGAGAAACAAGAAACGAAAAAAGAACAAGAGCGCTGTTGCTTATGTTTGATAGTTGGTGGCTGACAGTTCAAAGTCGATTTATTGAAGAATCTTGACGCCCTTCTCTTTAATATTCCATGTAAAAGATTTCACAAAAAGAAAAAAAGATGCAATACAATATTTATGATGGAAATATCACGTTTTTAGAATTATACTGAGAATCTTTTATACCATAGGCGGTATTGTTATCAGTTAAGTCTTTGAAAAGTAATGAATGGTGGAGTTGAAAAAATATATAAAAAAACATTTAAATAACAAACAATCTATGCAATCCTGACATTAAAGCTGTTAATTCTTGTTGAATTCTTCTCTTTATTGATGAATATCAAAAAGCAGCGTGACTCTGATAGAAACACTACAGATGATGAATATGAAAAGGAGGAGTAAATCCAACAGAAAACTACCACCAAGTATAGCACAACGATAGATGAAGATGAAGATGAGGAGAACACATATACATAACGACAACCACAACAACAACACAACAAATGGAACATAACAAACCAACTAACAAAGATGAAAGCAAAAGAAATGAAATTTAGCCAAGAATTTAAGCGTGGAATATTTATGGAAGTTGTCAAAGTCTTATAAGGTATATATAAAAATACAAGCACACGGGGCGGTCTGTTTCAAGCTTTGGCCTCGGAGCCAGTTTTCATCATCGTGCATGCTTATCTGTGGGTGTTTAAAAATCCAGTTTGGAAAAAGGAATATATACAGATATACACATACTATGTATGTACAATAAAAATCCCATCTGTATTGTATATCATGTCTGAAAATCTACTGATATTCGATAATAGAAGTGCCAGAAATAATATAAAATACTACAAAGAAAAACGGTAATTATTTTCGATTTTTTTCCATTTTATTTCCTTGCAACTTTATGTGGAAATTTGAAATGTTATCCGGTTTATCCGGTATAGATTTGTGTATGTTAGCGGCAGTTAGTGCACATAAACCACTTTAAAAGCCACTGTCTGTTGTTTTTACTCTATCTGTATGTTGCACGGATCTTCAGTTACTAGGGCTGGGAAAGGAAACCTGAACTTCTTTTACTTTACTATACATACTATATAAATAGATACATACAATACATAGACGTATCGGCATGACGAGCAGATAAACAGGATGCACCAGGTAGAATAAATTAAATGCATTACCTTCACATGAGCATTGGCAGGAAACCAGAGCCGGACAGAGAATACTCTGATAACACACAGGTAGAGTAATCAAGATTCTATTTTTTTTTTACGTTGTTGTATAAAAATAAACAAACAGTTGGATATTCTCTAAATTATAAAATATAGACCGTTTATTTATAATGATCCAATATAACAATAATGACAACTGGAACATATTGAAGACAATAACAAAAACGAACAAAATATCGGAAAAACTACAGCTTTTGTTCTGAAGAATTCAAGCATATACAAGACTTTTATCTATTGTATAGATAGATGGATGGGATAATTAAAAAAGTGGGTCTATTTCATGATATCGTGTCTAACGGCACCAGTTTTTCCTTTAATGTTTAAAAGTCCTTTACTAATATATTGTTATACGTGTATAGAGACGCACAACGATTCGTTGTTTTAATATTTATGAATGTTTTATCTATTAATTTTAAATTAAATAAAAATAACAAACCTAATTTTACCCGTATATTTTTAACTTTAAAAAATATTAATAGAAAATTAACGCCCGAAGCCTTGAGAATCAAACTGTGAAATATTGTGAGAAAAAACAAGGCCGAATTTAACATAAATTAGGTCTTATACAAACGAATTCGTCTTTTATACTATTGTATTATAATCACAAAAACAATAGAAATAACTCCATATTAATACAAGAGTAACAATTATAACCGATTTCCGGTTCATTTAATAACAGACCTAAGGGCTGTTCACTCCCTTGTTTTGCAGCAAATTGCTTATTTGTATTGTTATGGCAATTGAAGCATGAAACAATATAGGTTTTATACACTAAATACAGACTTATATTTGTATGTTTTTTAAAGAGTTCTGTTAAAATGTGAACCAATCGAATAGAACAGGTGATTCTATGGGACAATCTGTATATAAATATTTATTGATAAATCGTGTGATTGCCTAAAGGCAGGTGTTCGATATACAAGATATTATGTAATAGTTGGGGTGAAATATAATTATTGTCGTGGTAATCATTGTCGTATTCATTACAAGTGTGTTAATCGTAATCAACTTTACAATTTCACCTTCAACTATAATGTCAATAGGTGAAAAATATCGAAGATATTTTGTTGTTCGTTTATTGTCATCTTTCATGCATTCTTTTATTGTTTATTGCATATTTACATGTATTTATTGTACGGTATATATGATAAAATATGTAACTAATAAAATACAACACTTTCACTGTTGTGTAGGGTCTGGATTATTTGTTAAGACTTGCGAAAATCATTCAATATCTGTCACGATTCGAATGATGATGGTAATGATGACAAATGGACGTGACGGTTCTCATCACTATCGTTTTCAATCTGCCAATCCTATCATTACCGTCATTATCCCTCGATTTACTTTTATTAAATTTCATAGAAAATTGTTTTTTTTATTTATTATAAATTCAACACAAAGTTCAATAATCTTCTTAATTACCTAATTTTTAACATAAAATCCAACTTTTTTATGTAATAATTCGTAAAACTATCAATCGTGGTTGCACGGATGAACCAACAACAAATATTCAAGATCATGATATTGTGTAATATAACCGCATACTATCTCTAATTCAATTACATGCCACATAAAACAGAACACAATTCAATAGAAGCAATTGAGGAAAAAACATAGAAAATAAACAACAAACTTCCTATATATTTTTTTCATTGTTGTTTTGTGTTATTGCCCTTTCTTTCTTATTTTCTAAAGAAATGGTCTTAAATTGAATAACAAGAACCAGTCACAGGTAGTTGATAAAGAAAATCACTCTTTGATTCAATTATTTCAAAATAGAATATCAAGAGAGCAATAGAGACATCTACTTATCAAAGTCATTCTCTAATTAACTGATAAACTTAATTAACTAATTAATAATTGATTTTCAAGTTTCTTTTATTTTTTATGTTGGTGTAATTTGTATCATGTCTATTTTTATTTTATCGATTAAATGTAACTATACCAGTTTCGTGCGGAAAATACAATTATTTTTGATTTGTTTTGTTAGTGGTTTTAGTTGAAATGTTCTAGTAACACACCCTTAAATCCAACACCCTCACTCTTTACGTCTCTTACCACAAACAACCTGAACAACATACCCATTTCGTGTTTGCAATTACTTTACCGCTATTCGGAGGGTTGGAATAATAATACACCACCAACGCCACATTATAGTGAAGCACGGAAATAAAAATTAAAAAAATTCATCACTATAGTCAACCATGCAAAAATGCAATATTTCTGATAATTAACGATAACATTAGAAGAATGTTATCATTATAATTGAATTCTTTTCCAGTCACACCTACATGATTAAATTGTTAATATTAATTAAAGTAAATTCCAAGCAAAAAATTGAATTAAAATTTAAATCAATTACAACAGATGAGCTTATCTCGAAATTTATTAAGGATAATCTCAAAATAACTCGATCATTTAATTAAAATACCTTGCCGAAGAATTTATAATTAAAAATCGTATTGTTTCAATTATCAATTTAATTTAATTTTCAAGGTGAAAATTTCGTTGAATAGAAAGAACTACAACAAAGGTTTAAAAAAGGTGGGTATTCCCTGATAATCATCAAATGTGATGTCAGTTGAATGAAATTCAACAATTCTAAAGATGCATTTGTATGAATCATCAAAAACCGAGACAAAGACGATTCAAGGGGGTTGTTTTTGAGATATAAACGAACTTTATGTTATCAAAACTGTATCTGTCGATTATTTATTTACCTGAAGGCGGCATTTAAATCAATATAACTGATACGATATAAACTTGACATTTATTGTAAGAAAACTATGGTGTTATTGTCTGACATTATACATTATTGTAGAGTTGTTGATGATTTAAAGTACTTAAAACTGTACTTCCAACTATAATATCAGTTTTATAAGATCTCCGAGTTTTTATTTGTAAATAAATTTCATCTTAAAACAACTATCTCTTCTTCTACTCAGTTTTTTGATTCGCACTTGATTTATAATCCCCCATTTATATCAGAATCATACTAATTCTACACGTTTAGTTTATGGAAACACTTCGGGCTTATTTTATATGTGTTTCGCTAATATCTCTAATAGGAAGTTTATTTACTACAAAAGAATAACTATATCGCGATTTTAAGTATTGCTATTATTATTGATAATAATATTACTACTACTGTCTATAATGATGGGATTTAACCATGGATATTGACGGTAATTGAGTCCTAGCTGTTGCTTATACTCGCAGCTATTTATCGATAAAAATATAAATTGTTGATCATAATATATCGTAAGAAATTTTATTTTAAAACCGACCTTATAATCTTAACGAAAATCTATTCGATCTGTTCGATTATAAAGAAATATGATTCGTGAAAGGATTGGATTTCCTTGATTAAAACATCGATGGATTTTTAGAAAAATTTATTCCATATTTATCATAAACACATTAGAATTTTTTGAAACTCTTCTTGGAACTACTCGCTTTTGTTACTTTAAGAACATTGAAACGTACTGTTTTAGATAATGGTCGACATTCACCAATCGTAACAACATCCCCAATTTCAACATCCCTACAATGACCACAAATAATTTAAATTAAACGAAAGAAATAAGCCGATGATCTCAAGGATATATGGAAAAACGTGAAAAGTCGCATTTTGGGATGTTTTAATATTAATATAACGGAAATATGGACGAAGGTAAATATTCGTAAGTATAAAAAAAATAACATACCGGAAACAGGGTGATAAATGTACAGACATATTACGGTGTCTCTTCTCAAAACGGTTGTATTTTCTGATGTAGTGAAGATAATCTCTTCGGATAACGATGGTACGTTGCATTTTCATTTTTTGTACAACTCCAGTTAAAATACGGCCACGAATTGAAACGTTTCCAGTAAACGGACATTTCTTATCAATGTAGGATCCTTCAATGGCCTGGATTTTAGAATAAAATAAAAAACAATCAAATATTTGATACACAAAAAGCCATCTAGCAAAGAAATATGTACATGAAGCTGTAGTGTTACATTATTGATAAATGATACTCTGATTCGGTTTTAAATTACCCATATCAAGTTTAAATCATGCAATAATGATCCCCAATGAAATTCAATGAAATATACACATAGAAAAATGTAACACTTAATCCTGCATCCCTTTGAAAATATAAAGCAAACCCTACGCAATTTGGTGTATTCATCAAATTAACACCAAATTGTTTTAACATAAAATTATCCCCTAAAGATCCGATAGCCACCACCATGCTGTTAGCACCTAGAAGACACCTCTCCAATCGAACCCTGTACGATACAAAAAATATACAAAAACAAACCTCACGGGGTGTTTTAAACCCTAATCCCACATTATGGTGTGTCCTCAACCTCTTCTTTTTCAACGCAGGATTACGATTTATATTAACAGTTGGTTGTTTTTGAAAGGCGCGTTCAGTCTAAATTGAACAAAAAGAAACAACGATTAGTCAAGTTCATCAAGCAACTAACCTCTTTGGGTGTTTTAAATCCTAAGCCGACTTCCCGGTGATACCGGGTTTTACTTTTTTTTGGTCCTTTTTTATTCAGGAATACAGTTGGTTGTTTTTGGAAAGCTCTCTCGTTCTGGAAAATTGAAATTCTTTTATACAAGAACGATTAACCTCAAAAAACACGTGTTATTTTTATGAAGATCGATACGTTACTATACCTAAATAAAATATTATTATTTTATAACATATGGTTAATTTTGTAGGAATTATTCATTTTTATTTGATAATTATGGAAAATTCGTAAGAAATTTAAGAAAAATCTAGGAAATAAGGAACTTACTTGATCCGCCATTTTCGCGATTTTTCAGAAAGGATCTTGGTTACTTTTATGGTTGTTTAATTGGCTGCACTTCCAGTCTGTCACGAATTTTACGCGGTAAATTTAAATAATCAAACTCTTACAAAAATTAACCATAAAATATTGGTGATTTTATTCAAATTAAGCAACAATTTCTTTAATTTGTTGTAAACTTTTAGTAATAAACTCGAAAACGATTTCAAAATGTATGCTAATCGGTGAACTCTAGTAAAAATTAATATAATTTTGTTGGCGCACCTGAATTACGGATTTACGCGGTAAATTTGAATAACTCGAGTTCGTAAATTTAGAACGCTCAATTCTAGTAAAAATCAACAAATAATTTATTTACATAAAGGTATACAAAATTATAAATAACTACGTAGAGTGTTTCACTAGAATTTCATTGACTTTATCAAGAATTTCATCCCACGTTTGATTGACATCCTTATCAAATTCTTTACCTTCCGTCATCTGGAATATGTAGTATTGATAACCGGAATTTAAAGCCTCTTTACATTTTATTAAAACTGTTGCTTGTCTAAAATAAATACGAAATTATCACCAATTAAAATATTAGCCATCACTTACTCTTTAGGGCACAAAAATTCAACTTTTGAATTCTTTAATCCGACAACAACTTGATTGTCTTGTAATTCCTACAAAATAACAAAAATCAATAGAATTAATTTCGAAATAGTTTTAGTCTAATTACCTCTTTGATTTCGATTGGTTTATTTGAAAATAATAATACTGCTAATGGCGAAATTATACTACATTCTCTTATTATAGTTGTACGGCGTATATTTGATCTAGTTTCATTGATATAAACGAAATAATCGGAGGGAAATCGAGATTTTTTGAAATTCACACTCCCCGAAGTAATTGTAGCTTTATGTTCTTTACTAAATTGGGAGAATTAAATTAAATTAAATCGATTTATAAATAAATTAACTTACTTGGTGACGAAAATATTGGTTTTCTTAAAACGACCTTTCACAATATCCCAGTTGCGATATTGTAATAAAGTACCAACACCTGATAATAAGACGGCTTTAACTAATTCGTCATTATCGGAGTTTTTATCGGATATTCCTAAAGATTCGTAAAGGCCGTTGTATAAATAATCGAAATGTAATTGGCGTAATTCTAAAATTACAATTATTAGATGAAATTAAAGTTGGTTTAAATTCTTACTCTCGATTGTTATCAATTTATGTGGTATTAGATTGGTGTTTATGCAGAATTTCTCGGCTAATTGTCCGTTATTTTGGGCCAATTCCAGCCATTTCTCAAAGATTCGCATCAATGCTAGATGATCGCTTGAATCGCTAAATTGTTGTTTAATTATTTTAATATAATTTTTATCAATTAAACCAGTCGAAAACAATTCGGTTTCCGATGAGAATAATGTTATAATATCAACAATCGGCGTGCAACATTTATAAATAATCGAATTGATTAACGTTTTGGCTAATTTCGGTTCTAATTGGAAATTCACTAGAACTTTACCTAATGCTGTTAAATTCTCATTATCATCGAACAATTCTAAATCTTTCAATTCGTTAACAGCGTATTGTATCGATTGTTGATCGGGTGGACAGAGTAATTGATTAAAAAATTCAATTGTATCCATGTTATTACTGTAAACTTTGGAATCTAAAACGATTTTCGTTAACGAACTCCTCAATATTTCCGGTATTGAAAATTCATCGAATTCCCCAAATTTCTGTTTTGTATATAAATGGAAACTTTCACCGCTCCGACAACGACCGGCTCGACCTTTCCGTTGTTTCATATTCGATTGGGTTATCCAATAATTATCGAGACAATAAACACCTTTATTATTATCGAAACGGTTCTCTTTATGAATACCGGTATCGATAACATAGACAACATCGTCTATAGTGACGGAAGTTTCGGCAAGATTCGTCGATAGGATGATCTTTCGTACACCTGGTGGCGGTCTTGAGAAGATCTTATATTGGTCTCGATCTTGTAATCGTGAATGTAAACATAAAACGTACAAATCGTTCGATTTGGGTATCAATTTTTGTACTTTCGTTATGTCCTCCCAACCAGGTAGAAAACACAAAATTGCACCTTCTGGTTTATTTCTATGAATATACTCGATCATACGTACCACATCATCGTGAATTACACTTGGATTTATTAGATTACACATTGTTTTTGTACGATCTAAATCTATATGTAGATTATCTATAAAATATTCTTCAACTGGATATGTAAAACCCGGTATATGTATACTTGAAGCGTTCGGAAAATATTTATTGAATAAATCACTATCGATAGTAGCACTCATTATGATGATTTTTAATTTTTTATTATTCTCCATTACTATCGTTTTCAATAGATTCATTAATAAATCTGTATTGATATCACGTTCGTGTGCTTCATCCAATATTATGTGTGAGAAATTCGTTAAATACGGATCTGATTGTAGATGTCTTAATAAAATTCCAGTTGTACAATATAAAATACGGCCTGTGCTTAATTTAAAATTCGATTTTAAACGTACTTGATAGCCAACAATATGACCAACCTGTTGGTAAAGAAAAATTAATATTGGCTCAACTTTATTGTACAGAATGTCCCTAGATGTCCTTTCAGAAGATAATGGAAAGATAATTCTGGAAATTTTATTGCCATTATTATTTGTAACTGTAATTTCGAATGTGAATCTCTATTTTGAAAGACATGAATTAGCAAATCTATCAAATTGAACGGATAATTCGACTGATAAGTTATACAGGATGAGCCAAAAATATAGCCTATTAATAGTTTTCTAAGAATTTTAATTTTGCAGTTCCATTAAAAAATTCATATCCCTAAAAATATGGTTGCTAGACAACCCAAATTGTTCAAACTATATACTTTATGTGAAACTTTATAGAATTGAATTATCTAAAATGAATTTTTCTTTCAGCCAATTTTATCTTTATTATTTTAAATGAAACACCATATTTTTCTTTATACAGTTGGAGAAAAAATTCTGCATCGAACTATATTAGCATTCCCTAGCTATTTCTTATAATTTCTCAGTTATTCAAGATTTTCAGTGTCAATTTTCCTGCTGAAAGAAAATACTAAAACATAGTAGGCTTAGCGAATCAACTTTCAATTCAATTGTCACAATTAACATCTAACATGATTTATAGATTTTTTAACGAAAAATAATAGAAGAAATTGATGAATAAATAAATTTTTCTTCATGTAAAATTGACTAAAATTGCTGAAAAAACATCTAAAATAATCATTGTTAACCTCAAATATGGCAGTTGTCATTTTGCTGAGCCTTCTATGTATTTCTTTATAGATGAAATATTAAATCATAGGCAACTAGAACTAGGTACTTCAAATAATTTAACAGAAACTGAAATTTTTAAATAACTGAAAAACTATTAGAGATAGGTATATGGAATGCTAATACAGTTCGATTCAGAATTTTTTTCTCTATCCAAACATACGAAGAAATATATGGTGTTATATTTAAAATAACTACGTTATTATAGGCTGAAGATTACCTGAAACAAAAATTTATTTCAGCTAAACCAAGGAAGATTACTTAATTCTATCAAATTTGGTCGAAAATACAATATTTATACTAATAGAATCCAAAAGTTTAACTATTTAAAGGCCATAGTTTTTGAAATATGAATTTTTCAAACAAATACTGCAAAACTAAAATTTTTCAAAAAAATCCAAAATTCCTGAAAACTATCAACGCTGGAACATAAGTCATATTATTAAAGTACCTTTCAATTTCATCACAGAATCTAGATATGCAATAAAAATTATATCATTCCATTTAAAATAAAAAAAAAGAATGTTTGGAAAATTAATATTTCAAAAATTATTGCGTCTAAATAGCTAAAATTTGGAATTCTAGTAGTTTAAATACTGTATTTTTTACTAAAAGTTATAGTATTAAATAATTTCTCAAAATTTAGCTGAAAATAAGATTTTCAGGTAATTTTCGAACTGTAATTCTTATTTTAATTAGAACAATTAGAGCAGTTGAATAAAAGAAATTATATCGAACTGTATTAACATTCCCTATACTTATCTTCAATAATTTTTCAGTTATTCAAAATTTTCAATTTCCATTAGTTTTTCTGCTGAAAGTGTCTAGTATCTAGTCGCCTATGATTTAATAATTCGCCTATAAAAAAATTCATAGAAGGCTTAGCAAAATGACATTAACTGTCACATTTGAGGTTAATATCGAATATTTTACAGCAATATTTTCAAAAATTTTATCAAAATTACATGAAATAAAAAGAATACAATTCATTTTAACTGAATTATCAATTTCTTCTATTGTTTTTCATTAAAATAATCTACAAAAAACTAATTATTGTCAATTGTGACAATTGAATTGGAAGTTGTTTCGCCAAGCCTACTATGTTTTAGTATTTTCTTTCAGGGGGAAAATTAGTTGAAATTAGAAATTTTAAATAACGAAAAATTATTAAATAAACATAAGCAAAACTAGTATAGTTCGATACAGATTTTCTCCACCCAACCGAGTAGCGAAACGGGAAAATCCATTTAAAATAAATAAGATAGCAGGGGTTGAAGAGTGGCTGAAAGAAAAATTAATTTCAGCTAAACGCTGAAAGGTAATTCAATTCTATAAAATTTAGCCTAAAGTACATAGTTTGGGCTATTTGGGTTTCAAATTTTGATCATCTAGTAGCATTATTTTCAAAAATATGAATCTTTCAATCGAACACTACAAAATCAAAAATTTCAGGAAAACTATTGACTCTAAATCAAATTTGAGGAACTTTACTTTTAATAGGTCATCTATTGCTAAATTTTGTTTAATCTCCAATATCTACTGATGGATAAATCGCAATGGGACAAAATTCTTACAGATTCATCCCGTTCGTGGGCAACTCGTTCGGCTAGCGAAACCGCCGCTATCCGTCTAGGTTGCGTTACAGCAATCCGACAAATTTGATCATCATCACTAGATTGTTTGGCCCATAATTCTAAAACGTATTGCGGTATTCGAGTACTTTTACCACAACCCGGTTCACCTTTCACAATAACAACACGATTTTCTTTCAATAATTCTACAAATTTATCCCTAAAAAATTAATTATTAGCAATTGAAATCGGTAATTTTAATGAAATTTACTTATATTGAGCGATAGGTAGTTGAACTTTCTCTTTAGCCAAATATTGGTAGGTACCGAAGAATTTCGGTTGAATATTTTTCGAAAATTGCACATTACCCAATTCGATCGATTCATCCTCATTACTATCATCTAAATTTTGTCGATTATTATTCTCTCTATCTTCTAAATTATTAACTAGAAACGGCAAAAAAACACTTTGGTGTTTCTCGATAATATCACGCATCGAATTGATTGTAGCCTCATCTAAATTGATAGATTTTCGTGTGTTTTTCAGCAATTGTCGCATTTCATTACGATCGAAAATAATCGGCTGTCCATCTTTTGTGATTTTATTCAACTTTCTCAACCACGCCAGAGCGGAAACGGCCGCCTTGTGCGAAGCATCCTGTTTCGAATGTCCGGTACGTACGATCTTCTTCATCTCCGGCCATTGTAAATTGTACGTACAACACCACGATTTCGAGTTTTTATGTTCGCGTATCGGATTAAAACTCGGCGTTAATCGATAGGTTTCATCCTCCAATTGTCTAGCTACATTATCGTAGATGTTATGTAGAGCATTCTTTGGCGATGGAAATAACGTCTTGACATTATCGTATTCTTTTTCCAATAGTAAAGATTCAATTGGCGGTAATTTATTGGATTCATCGTCGTTCTGGTTCATACGTACGGTACAATAACTCCTTATCGAATTCAATTGATTCTTATTCCTTATTAATTTCAATACTTTCGACATTATTAACAGATGATTGGGATTCGTCCATTCGTCTCCTAGATTTCGGTATCGTTGATTTCCATTTGATAAATACGAAAAATTGCGTTCGTTCGTTTTTAGGTTAAGTGGAGAATTTCTCGTATTTCTTACAATATTCGTGTTGATTTGACAGAATGTTGATGATAAACGATACAAACTTGATTTATCAAGCGAATAGTAGTTGATTTTTTGTAATAACATTTTGTTTTTGTTGAGAAAATCGAATTTTACTAACAATTTATTGGAAATTTCGGCCTTTTGATATTCAATTTCAACACCACATGCTACTCCAGGTGTCGCTACTATCGCTCTAATTGCAGCCTTAAAACCAACGTTGCCAAATCGATTTCTTTATTCAAATAATTTTACAATTTAGTTTATTTATAGTTGCAAATTACAATATATGGCTGTATTTATTTTGTAGAAACGCGTGTACGTTTATTCCAAGAAAAATTAACACCATACGATTTCGGTTTAAACGGTTTCTTCAACGAACTCTCTTGTACGAAATATTTCCAACCATTCTTCTCACAATACGCTATTGCCTCTTCTTTGGTGGAGAATTGATTTTTCATATTAGAATGTGGATCTCCGCTAATTTAACAACAATAAAAACACTAAACGTTTGAATTATAATCAAATAACGCTATACCTCGAACACCAGCCCATTAAAGGATTCTCCCAACGTTCTCTAGTATCAAAATCCGTCTCCCAATGGCCAATATTATTCGTACCACTCTGCATACAATTCTTTGCCGGTTGATAGATACGTACAAAACGTGTTTTTATATGTTCTTCAGGTATACCAGTTATAGGTGAAATATCAGTCTAGAAAATCGATAAATCGAAATAATTATCGTTAATTTTAATAAATTCATCTAACTTTAGCATCGACTGTTATATAACCCTGTAGACGTTTACGTTGTTCAATTTCTCCCGGATTTAATAACGCTAAATCGTTGACGATTTGGGCTTCTTTCTGTGATTTGGCTTTCATTGGATCATCGGAACATTTCGATGGTGTTGTAGAAATATTGGAAACAACCCTAAAATAACACCAATATTATTTGTTTTGATATCAATAGTATTTAAACCATTTGAAATTTGTTGGATTTCTTTGTAATAATTTCGATCTTAAAATTGCTGCCATTACTATTTAATTTCTTATTTTGATCAATTTAATTTCTCGAATTTGTGATTTTGATGAAATGTCAACCTAT
The DNA here is from genome assembly GCA_013841185.1 of Hycleus phaleratus. Taxonomy (NCBI): domain Eukaryota; kingdom Metazoa; phylum Arthropoda; class Insecta; order Coleoptera; family Meloidae; genus Hycleus; species Hycleus phaleratus. The sequence continues at coordinate 2,221 of JACDRP010000488.1, read as the reverse complement.
AAATGTCACTTTGACAACCACGCTGGTCGTTAATTGCAGCTCTATTTGTTTAGAAATAATAAAAATAAACAATTTTAATTTAATTTATCGTACATAAAAGTCAATATTAGAGAATTTTTTGATCAAAATTACAACAAAAATTAATAAATTTACAATTTGGATGTTCTAGAATTGCCTGTTGTTAGTGAATTTTATTTGGCAATGTTGGTGGTTACTTCGTGACATTTGACGTTTTAACTTAACCTAGAAATAACGTGCTCGATTTTGACCGAAATTTGTTATAATTTCATAATTGATAATTATTATAAGGAAATGTCGGAACAAAAACCTTTATTTCGTGAGATAAATGCGGACGATCCGGAGCCGGAGACGACTCAAATTGAGTCGTTATGCGTTAATTGTCAAGACAATGTAGAAAAAGTTTGTAGTTTTCCGTTTATTTTTGTTTAAAATTTGTTTAATTTTCAGGGAATTACTCGTATTTTATTAACGAAAATCCCCTACTACAAGGAGGTAATTGTAATGTCGTTTAGTTGCGAAAAATGCGGTTATCAAAACAATGAAATCCAATCGGGCGCTCCAGTGGCACCAAGCGGTGTTAAATTCACGTTAACCGTAGAAATCGTCGATGATTTGAATCGGCAAGTTGTTAAAAGCGACTATTCTTCAATAAAAATCGTTGAATTAGATTTCGAAATACCAGCAAACACTCAAAAAGGGGGTAAAATTTATTCAAATTTATCCATTTTCAATTACAATTCAAATTTTCTTTAAGAAATAACTACAGTTGAGGGTGTGATCGATCGTAGTATAACCGGCCTGGAACAGGATCAATCTGTTAGAAGAATCGAACATCCTGAGGCTGCTAAACAGATCGATGAATTTATCGAGAAATTGAAACAATTAAAGGATGTAAAATCGCCATTTACGCTAATATTGGAAGATATATCCGGTAATAGTTTTATAGAAAATCCGAAAGCCCCACAAAAAGACCCATCGTGTATTGTCCATTATTTTAAAAGGAGTAAAGATCAGGATCACCAATTAGGCGTCTATACTGCTGACGAAATTGCCGATGATAATGGGAATAAAAGTGAAGAAAATGAGAATATTTTGCGTCCAATTAAAGAAGATGAATTCACTTTAGAAGATTTGGAAAGTGAAGTGTTACAATTCCCGACGAATTGTCCCAATTGTAACTCACCATGTCAGACTAATATGAAATTAACAAGTCTGTATTAATTAATTAATTTACAAAAATTTAACAATTAAATTAAATTGTAGACATTCCACATTTTAAAGAAGTTGTAATAATGGCAACAACTTGCGATATTTGCGGTACACGAACGAATGAAGTCAAATCGGGTAGTGGTATTGAACCGAAAGGTGTACACATTGAAGTCGATATCAACAATAAAGACGATTTCTCTCGGGATCTACTTAAAGTATTTGATTAATCAATTGTTTTGTTAATTGTTATATCGTTTGAAATTCCAGTCGGAAACTTGCGAATTGAAAATTCCACAATTAGATTTAGAAGTCGGTCCGCATGCTCTTGGTGGTCGTTTTACAACAGTTGAAGGTCTATTGGTTGCAATCAAAGAACAATTAATCGACGGTCAACATTCGCATTTATTTGGTGATTCGAAAACTGAAGAGTCGCGAGTACGGTTCAAAGAATTCTTGAAGAAATACGATGAGATTCTAGATGGGCGAAGGAAAGTTACTTTAGTACTTGACGATCCGGCTGGAAATAGTTATATACAAGTGAGAATTTAATTAAAATTGATTTCTTATTGTTTTATTGTGTGTTTTTAGAGTTTGAATGATGAAAATCTAGATATTCCGGATGATCATCTAAGAATTCAACATTATGAACGTAATTTTGAACAGAATGAAGATTTAGGTTTAAATGATATTCAAACGGAAAATTATGGAAATAATTAGGCTTGATAGTTTATGGAATTGTTCAATTATTGTTTTAAATAAAGAAATAGGAACTACAATTAGGAAATTAAATTTAATGTAATTTTCTAATTAGAATTTTGTTACAAATATGCCACAATTCATAAAAACTGATTTATAAATTTATAATGAATAAACTAATTTACCATCTCAAGTATCAAGTAAATCGCATATTTATTAATTTGGAATTTAAACTGATTGTGAGTTACAAATAGCTTTAAGGGGATTGGAACGCGTTCCGTAGTCAAAATCCATT
>JACDRP010000487.1:0-41880 GCA_013841185.1 Hycleus phaleratus | reverse complement strand
TGAGATCTACCTTGTCCCCTTAAGGCTAACAATAGTGACGATTTATGTTAGCCAACATATCAATTTCAACGTTGATGGATAACAATATAACAATTGAAATAATAGGAAATAATATGTAATATACAGTATTGATCCTATTTAAATATCCTATATGCTTGAATATTGAATAAACTCACGAAAATTCTACAGGTTTGTTCCATTTTTCGACAAACTATTGGAACGCCTTTTTTAGCACTATTAGATTGACGGTAGCCAGATTTACTAAAGTTGAATTATTCCAAAACACCTATACTTGCCTTTATAGAGTTTCAAGTATCTCAATTATTCTTACTGGCAATAACAAATACACTTGAGGATTTCAATGCTGACATCTAAGGCTTAGTTGAACCGTAAAAACCGGCACAACTTGATATCTACAAGATGAAAAAAATTATCTTTATGTAGTCTTTCTCTGTAGTAAATTTGGAACAACCAATTTGTCTTTCAATTTCATACAATTTTTAAAGTAAATCTTTTAAGCTATACCATTTAAAGCTATCCATAAAATATAGGTCCTGATAAAATTCTTAGTACATTAAGCAAAAAGCGAAAGTCATATAATCTCACAGTATTTCAATAAGTTAAAGTGGAATTTACAATGAAAATTGCCCCCCATTCATCGTTAGTCCTTTCGGCAAATATCTCACCCCTTTTTTAATTTCAATTTTTCGACAAAATCAATCCAGGAACAGATTGAAGATATTTATTAAGTAGGGAAGAAGCCAAGGTACGATCAGATTATGTGAAGTAATCTTGATATTTCAACGGCTTATTAATCCGGATATCTATTTTTAAGGAGTCTGACCATATTCATCTCGGAAACGATAAAGTGAATTTAATTGAAATACGACTTTGTGTGAATGATATTTGAGAATAACGATATTTGAGAAATACGAGATTTTTACATTTTTAATCCATCAATGTCGGTTTACTTACAAGAAAACTCCGAAGATGTGTTGTACTTAGCGTTTAAAGCTGTGAGTTTCTGTTAGCGTAATAAAAAAAATAACAACTAACCGAGTTCTTAATTCAAATAACAATAATAAAATTGAAATGGTACTGGTAACGTATGAGAAAAGTTTTATAGGTAGATTTGAGCTAACAAAGCGAAATTTAATATCATATTTATTAAAGTTGCTTTATTGTTGAAGATTAATTACATATTTTACGTATGCGTTTAAAACAATTCTAATAAAATTATTTTCCAAATATTAGGAAAACTATTCGAATAATTGAATTTATAAAACACACGAATGAATAAGACAGGCAATAGTTGTGCCTGAAAGGAATATAATACTCTATTATTAATGAATCGAAAATGTTTTCGAATTATTTATAACAGAACAATTAGCTCGTATAGATATGATAAACAATGATAGGATTATTAGTCTCGAATAAAGTAGGATCTGATCCAATTCAGGGATGGTATTTTTTTGTTTTCAACTGAAATATCTGTAAAAAATCTCAAAACACAACAATGCTTTTGTCGATCATCGTGGATGATATTCCAGGTGATAAATGATAGCAATACAATATATCGGACCGATTTTATGTCGCTTTATTGATTTCATATTTAATTGTACCGCGTTTTTAAACGGATTTTTCGAAATTGCAACAGTTCAAACATTAACAATACGCCGTTGAAAATGATTCGTTTAAAAACGATTTTATTCACATGTAAATTAATTTTGTCCATAATTAACGAATATCATTGTGTGTTTAATGTTTAATAGTAGGTAATCGTTGTACTTGTTAAACGTTCTAGTGTAACTAATTTACTATTGTGGAAACCTTCCGACAAAGTAGCGGTTCTATTGTAAGTGTCTACATTAGTCTGGTATCCTGTGTAAGATGTAGCATCAAGCAGGAAATCGATCAGAAATTTTCCTGTACGTCGACGAAACTGATGATGCTGTTCAAACACCCCCTTTAAGACCACCACATTTAATACAACAAAAATAAAGGAAGGGACAGTAATTATACTTAAAGCCCTACCGAAATTCAAGCGTCAAATTTGTTACCTGTAGGTGTTACAACCAAATCTCTCGTTACATTAAAAATTAAACCATCGACTAAGGCATACATTATTGGTATGTATCAAATTTAATCTGTAGAACTTATAAATTATTATAAAATTATCGATTTCAAACAGTGAAGATTATTCAAAATAAAGTCGACCATACATGCATTAATAACGACGATCGTCAGTTTGTGTTGACGTTTGCCGACGATCAACTATTATAACAATTGTTAACCAACAAAGTTCATAGGTTAAAAATCGAATAAATCATACGAAAATCTGTAAAGCTGCTGAATTTGCAGAGACGTCTCAATTTTTTACCGAAATTAATTTCAGTTTTGTTTAAATATAAAAGTTAATCGAGTTCGTTTTTTTTTTCATTTAGATAATTTTAAATGTTGTATTTTAGACCAACCCCATAACTGTCAAGACGAACTGTGGATGTCAGAGTTTCATTAAGTTTCCTTTAAATTTATTCATCAATATAACAATTTTAATATCAATCAAATTCCTAATAATAGTCGATTCGGCTTTTACCAACTTTTTTAGAAATCTCTTTGTTATATGTTTAAATCGATTCGTAAATGGGTGATTTTTATATATTTATAATGATGTGTGAATTTGCGTGCGCGATATTTATCAATTAATGGAAATTTACAGTAATATTATATTTCTTCAATTCTTCAATCTTTAAAGAGTTATTAATAATCAAAAAAAAAATTAGATTTGGCAAAATTATATTTACTCGATTTAATCAAAGTTATTCGAAAAGAAGCCGCACAAGTTTGAGGAGACGTTATTATCAAGAAACTTTATTGATATATTTTTATGTAAATTAATTTCGCTAAAAAACAGACGGTTTGATTCTTTATTTTTCTGTTATTATAAATTTTTAGTTAGGAAATTTATTCAATTTTAGGCCGTGGCCTGAACACCAATATCTCACGGCCGGATTTTCTGGCAATTTATTCCGATAATTTCTCGTGGGAATGTTGATAATATCTTTTCACTCATTTTTTTTATCGTCGTTCAGATTTGTTGACATATTTGCAACGATACATTATCATCAAATTTAATCGTTATTATAAATCATAAATTCCATTATTCAAAATTAAATAACAAAATCTTTAAAGAGAATTCATTTAGAGACTCGCTAAATTCATTTAAATTACAGAGATTTTTAAACCATTATCGATTTATTTTATTATAGATGTTTATGTTTGTTCGCTCCCCAATCTTGTCGATTTCAATAAATTTTTCATTTAAGTGGTATTTGGAGTTATAGTTCAACCTTAATCGTTATCAAACTATATCATAGTGTATTAAAACTACAAGTCCAATGATGATAATCATGATAAACAATAATGATAGGTCGAATTTGAAGTTTTCTTCAATTGTTGAATTTTGGTGGATGCGCCGGGATAACTTCCGTTACCATCATTACCGTTTCAAGTATTTGCCATTGTAATAACAAATGTTTCAACAATGGCAACAACAGAGAAATTCTTAAAGAATGTTAGTTACCTTTTTTGCTAAATAAAATCAATGTTTGTTTAAAACAAAGCGAAACATACCTGAAATTCCCAATGTAAACTGTATATTTTTTATAATTAAAGAATTTCGCGTTATTTCAAAGATACAGCTACTAAAGCTGCATATTTGCTTTATTTTTTTTATTGATATAAAATGTATATTTGCCTAAGCTTTTGTAAGTGAAATACTGTTAAGTGTGCTGGCATCAAACAAAATTCCTACTCCAATCAAATAATAGAAATGCAATAACAAGAATGACTTTTTTTTTATAATAACGACTCTTTTATAAGCAAATAAATATAAACAAAATTGCACTATCTGGTGGTGGTGTATGAATTGAAGATCAAAGTTAATCGTCTTCTTTTATAAATTATTCATTTTATTAGCTTGTTTAACAATTAAAACAATACAAAAAATATAAATCTTTTAATTTGAATAATTCAAATTTAATGGCACCAAATCGACTACTTTTCCCGATTGTATTTCCACAATAAATCTTTATTTTAATTTATTTAAAGTTTGATCATTCCCGATTCATATGCTGATTTGTACCTATAATCAATTCACCCCTATATCGGATATTCAAATCGAAATCTAATTAACGTTTCAATGATAATATGACAATTTCCAAATAAATTGAGATTTTTTAAAATTTATAATAGACATTTTTATTATAATTTAATTTAATTAACTTACATTTGTTTGTAGTTGTTTAACCAGCGTGTTTTCGCGTTGTTATCATTGAAATTCCACCGTCAACGCCGTTACAACGTTAGAAAACAACTGAGAAGATACCCGAACAGACATCGAGACGCCAAACGACACAAAACTGATCCTGCGTCGTTTGTGTTCTCTTAACGAAAAAAAAAAAAAGATTAGAAGGGAAAAAACAATCAAAAATCGCGAACATTTAACCGAATCATTTATTTTCATACTGTCTGTTCGATAATGAAACAACACCTTCGAATTGTTTTTTTTTTTTTTTTTAATCGACAATCCTTCCTGTATATTTAACGTTTATGTTGTGCTTTCATCGGGTTTATTGTAAAAATAAATAAAATTTCCGAACTTTTGTTAATTGATCGGTTAAAAATAACCACATACGGTATACTTACGTTATCTAGAATAAGCCGATATGTAGTTGTTTTTTTTTCGTATTTTTTTCTGTAATATAGAGACAATTGATGGGAAAATCGATTCAATTCCAGGTAGTACATTCAGTTGAAATAAATCCTAATTGTGTTGGAAAATTATGAATTTGTATTGAGTTATTTCTAATATCAATCAACGGAACGATATATTAACTAAAATATTTCCGATATAATCGTCAAAACTTTACAAACTCCGTCACAATTAGTATGTAAAGTGTAAAAGATACTTAATATAAAGAGAGATTATTTATATTTTTTGAAAGTGTTGTAATTTTACTCATTTAAAAAATTCCTTGTAATTACTGCTGTAATTCATACAACTAATTGTGGCCATTATGTTGGGAATTTATTTAGAACTGTACTAATGAAGAGAGTCCCGAAAAAATAATATTACAACATTTCGTTGTCTTAATAATAATAAAAATAAATGAAACAGATTACATTATACGAAATTGAGACAACAGTGTATGGAGAGTTGGAAATATACGTGAAATTTCTATGGAAATAAGAACAAATAATAATAGGAAGAGTTTTTAAATTTCTCAATTTAGTATAATCGCATATTCGTGTGTAGACAGCCTTAGATATTACCTTATAAATATTACACATATTGACTCAGTAACTTACGATAAGAGCAGTTTGTATAATATTACCATTTATGAATAAAATATTATATTCAAGATATTTGGGGAGTAATTACGATAAATAAATAAAAATAAAAGTAAATTTAACGATAGTTATTAATTATTAATATTAGGGTATTATTCAGGTAATTGTGCAGGTACCCATACCGGTTACATCTACCCATCGATAGATGGCGTTGTTGAATATTATATTTGATAAGGATTTTAGTGACCTTTCCACTACTGTAACCGAATTGATAACAAGCAAGTTGCAGGGAACGCTAGTTTTAATTTAGTATAATTTCATCCGACGTTGATTGTTTAATAACCGCTCTCTTCTATACCGATTATTTGCCATAAATGTATCGTTTTTATGGATTTGTGTACATTATAGAAACATTATTCTGTCATAAATCAAAACAAACAATTTATAGGTTATGTTAGTTGTTGTGATGTAATCTCTTAAGTGTCCCAAACGCAAATATTTGTTTATTGATATTTAAATAAAATAATAATAATCTATTTTAGCAATATATCTGAAATAGACGCTTTATACAGTAGGATTTGTGTATTGGACGGATATGGTGTTGATGGATTTTTAGGTTAGTTTCCGATAAACGTACAATCGTTGATTAATTATTGAATACACGTGTTGTTTGCCCTTCAGATTCATTAAATCTACGTCGATGTTGTTATCGTGATAGTGATGTAATTATTCTCTTTTTGTTGATTGTGTAGGGAATAATTAAATAATAAGTTAGAAGAATAAAATGGAAACTGATACACAAAGTTTAGATTCGGACGAAAGCGTTGAATTATCAAAAGGTAAGTTTTATTTTAATAAATTTACGATAAAATTTCTTTTATAAATAATAAATAACAAGGGTCAATGATATTCTAGTACATGTATACCTTATCGTTATTATTTTAAATACACATATTTATAGTGTACAATAACATGTTTATTAATTATTGTTGTATTTAAATTTTTATATTTTAGTAAATCAACTTTTACTATAATTGTAACAACGCCTTATGTTGTTTTATTATAGAAATTTTATTAATAAAAAATATAGAAACAGCAAGGTAATAAACAGGGTCAACACGTGCCTTAATTTTTATTATTATATTGAAGCATCAACGCAATTTATTTATCCATAAATTAAATAAAAGACATAAACTGAACAACAAACAAAGTATTATTATCTATGAATTTTAAATTCTAATAATGTTTTTGTTCTATAGTAAATTAATAGAACATAGATAATTTGTAATAATTTTTTTGCTAGACATTTTTTAAACAACAATTGATAAAGCTATTTTATCATAATCCCGTTATCTATAATAATTTTTATTGTATTATAAATTAATTATAGGATAATATGTCGAAGTTGGAGCGATCAATCTACTGAATTTTCGAAACGATACAATATACAGAATGGTTCACGATTATCACCTAAATTATTTAAAACCCCCCCAAATTAGCCATAAATTCTAAAAATTTAACACAATCTATACAGTTTAAGGGTGTGTATCACTAAAATAGAACAATTTTAAAACAAGATATTTTTTTTATTTTTTAACGGATTTCAATGTTCTAAANAAACTGTAAAAAATGCTAAAAAACATCCTTCTATATTTCCTTCTGTAACTCTACATTACATCCGAATTTCAAAAAATCAGACATCAGCTTTCCTGCTTCTTGAAATGCTCTTTCAAATACCGTTCAGATCATTAAGATCCGTTGGAAAATAAAAAAGTTATCTTGTTTTAAATCCTGATACACACCCTTGAAAGATGATTCTATAAAATTAGGAAAAAGTTTTCGACAAAAATTACCTTCCTGATTCAATTTTTATATTGTTTGTTTACTTGTTATTCATAGTGAAAATGCCACAAGCAATATTTGTTAAAATAGCATGTTTGTTTTAAGCTTGTCAAATTGAATTTGGCACGATCCATTGTGTTATTGTATCCTATTTGCTACAATTTGATAATAAACAAAAATATTCGCCAATTAGAAGGATATTCTGAATAATAAATAGACGGTTTACCTATTGAATTTAAAATAACTATTTTGCATTATTATAAATTAATCTCTATATAACATTATGTGTTTTTCCAATGATAATTATTCGAAGAATAAATATTCTGTTATTATTGCGGTAATATATAAATGTTTATTTTGATGTGCCCATAAATGGATAGAAAACGCTCTAGGTATCAATTGACGTAGAATATTTTAGATAAAAATATCGTAATTGTTAACTCCTTTTAGACCTTTTATTAATTCTCTATAATATTCGATTTTTAAAATTTCTTAATTATTGGGAAATTGTATCAGAATCCATTTTTTCACACTCCGATGATTTAATTAGTCGAAATTTACCCCCGAATAAGGAAGTTTTTATCGATTTATTTGTATAACGAGATCCGTGATTATAATTAGAATAATTTGGTTTGGTGTTGAAAATTGGCAAATTGGACTATAATTTAAAAATTTCGTAATTAGTAGGTGATCGAATCTTAAGTGCTTTTTTTTATCGTTTTTACAATATTTTAATGAATAAATCACCGTGAAGCGTCCTATTTGTTGAAATAAAATTTTAAACAATAGAGATTAAAATTTCAAAAGGTTATCAATTCGTAATTATATCCAATAGTTTAAAATTATCTTGTTTATAATGAGGAATATGCTATAAATTTCCATAATGGAATTTATTTTTCTGGAATTTTTTTTTATTGATATCGACTAAAAATTATTCAATATTAATTAGTAAATTATAGAAAAAAGCCAAAACTAGATCTGACGTATTTTCAATTTATTAAAAAAAATTTAAATAAAATAGTAATTTAATAAATGTTTGTCAATATATTAAATAGAGAAATGTAGTTGTCCTTGTTTTGAAATGTTGTATTTTCAATGTTTATAAATAGTCTTTTTTATAAAATGAAATCACCCTAGAAATGTTGGTCAAAATTTTTGATCAGGAAATTGGCAAGAAATATAATTTTAGATGTTGTCCCTGTATATTCTATTATAAAATTGTATTAAACTACGTAAACATATTAATTTTTAATTTTTAAAAATAAATGTCCCAGTTCGATGATATAAAAAATTACAATAAATTAGGGAATGTGTTTTTATGTTATCGTCTATTTTGAAATAATTAAATACAGGGTGTTGTCTTGTTTAGTAACCAGAATTTAATTTACTCATTCAATAAATTTTCAAATTTTTGTAATAAACTGGTAGAAACAAGTAAAAGTGAACCTTTAAAATCGAAATAACCAAGATTTCATAATTTACAGTTTTGTATTTATCCAAATAACCTTTAATCTTTATTTGTAAAAGCTCATATTACTTTCCCAATTTTCCATCGTTCATCGAAAATCCATTATATTTAAAAGGTTAAAAATGGAAAATTTACTTACTAAAAATATACGGTAATAATTTATTAATGAATTCGAAAATCTTTTATAGATCATGAAGATCTTTATACGAACGATTTTCCATATTTAGACGAAACTGAGACAGTACTAGAAGCAAAAATTTTGTATTTATTGTTACCAAAAAACGTGCACGTATCAAGAACTGAAAGACTTCAATGGTTTTTAGATCATTTAAATACAGTAATTAGAGTACCGTTAATAGATAAATGGGTATTTATAATTGATAAATTTAATTTATAAAAATAATAATTATTGATTATAGAATGACACATCGGATGAAATAGAAATATTGTCAGCTGTAGCTAGAGATCAATCAGTAACGAAATGCAATCGTTATTTAATAAATTCACGTACAGAAATCATATTTCTAGCCCATAGTTATCGTTTTGTATATTGTTTAGACATGAGTCCATCACAATCTATAGTTGATGTACAAAAAGACGAAATACTATTTGACCAAATTTTAAATTCATTTAAGGCTACTGTCGATGGTTTAGCTAAACAGGTTAGATTTCAATTCGAATTAATTAAATAATTTTTAAAATTATGTTTTTTTTTCTAGTTTATAATACCTGGTAACTCTCTAATATTTCAACCAAAAATATTCCTAACTGTTATGGTGAATACTCCATTTTTTATGAGCCCAGCCCAACAAGTTCTAGTCAAAGGTGTCCAAATATCAACAAATAATTTTAATGATATTATTAATTTTGTACAGGAGCAATTCCATTTGCTTGAAGGTAAAATTGCTGATGTTACAGCCAAAGTTCATGCACAAAACGATTCTCAACGAGTATGTTATTTAATTTTTCGACAATAATAATAATAATAGTGAATAATTGTTTATTTTTTGTAGATGCAGTATGAGGGTATTGTTGGTTCTTTATTTGATCTTCCCGAACCGGATAAAAAAACTACAAAAGTACCAATGGTATCGCCTGATGCTAATTTTGTTAATATGTTAAGATATTCAATGTTAGCTATATCTCTATTGCCTGAAAATAGTATAAGTCGTACGTTATTTAATTGAATTATAAAAACGAAAAGTCGATTTTGATTTATTTTTTTAGATATTCTAGTCATAACTGATGGGGTGGTTGCAATGCCTGATTCAAACGTAATGGAATCGTTATTATTTCAATTACATTACGATAGTATCTCTGTATCATTCATTAAAGTTGGTTCAACATTTCATCCGAATGCTAGTGCTTCTTATCTCTCCTATACCGATTTACTTTATTTTTTTGCCAATTCTACTATGGGTACCTGTTTAGAGAACACTCCATATGTTGTAAGTTTACAATTATTCACCAAAAACTTCATTAATAAAAACCTTTAATTTAGCAAAATGAACCGTCCATGTTAATGAATATTTATCATGAATTATTTCTATTATGGTCATTTCATAATAAATGCGAATATCGTCGATACGATATAAACAAATGGAGGTCGCCGTAAGTGTCGAAATTAAGTTGATTTAAGTTTGATTTACTCAATTGAATATCCAATAATAATACAGTAAATCAGGCTAAATGTAGTTTAATATCGCTAAAATCGGGTTTTTTAATTATTCAAATTTCAGAAATATGAATTTTTATAGCCATAAAATGCCAAATTTACTATCAAAACGTCAGACTGATGAGAGTACAAGTGCTTCCATTTTACTTTTATTATCGAGACGTATGCGAGAAGGTTTCGTTATTGATGTAATAATATAGATTTTTATTTATAATTATGTATTAAAATATAATTTTTCTAGAACGTTAATTATCTAAATGGTATAATTGAAATTCAACTGAGTTTACAATGGAAAACATTAATTTATATACTTTATAAAGTTTCATCACAATGGCCAGTTATAAATAAACATAATACACGTTTAGAAATTTATGTATCAGCACCATATGAATTTTTACACGATATAACATGTATGATAAAAAAAGATAATAAATCATTACACAGGCAGGCTATAATTGAAAGATTTTGGATACGTTTATCACAATTATCATCGAGTGATTTAAATTTTGCCCAACATTTAAACGTATTTCAAAATACAAATGTTTGGTATAATTTACCGGAAAGTGTACGTAGCGGTATACCTGTATTTAATTTAAATTCGCCAAGTTTTGAATGTAATAAACTACTATTATCGCCAAGGTAATTATAGTATTTTTTTTCTATAAATTAATTTTCTAATAATTATTGCAATTGTAGTAGTACAACTTGTTCAAAATTTATAAATGCATGGCAACCGTTATGTCAAATGGATACCGGTAATTGGCGTAAATGGTTTCATACACATAAAATATCATTGATATTAAAACACGATACACCATTACCGAAACATTTACATTTACCGAATTCAACACAACGTTTTCAAGTTGTACAATGCCGTCAAGCTGCAACCGCATTATATGGGAAATTATCCGAATGGGCATCGTTTGTTTTAATTGATAATCACACCTATTTAAAATTATTGTATAATGAATCGAATAAACCACCAGTAGGATTTTGTATTGTACGAATAACATCAAAATTACCGTGTGCTGTATTGAATATCGGTTATTTAACGAGAACACCGGGTAAATTACGTTACGAATCTTGTGAATTTCTAAAGAAAGAATTATCGTCATTATCGTATATGCCGAGTCCTGGTAAAACTAAAGAGAATCTTTGTTGTGTTATATTACAGAAACCATTAGAGAAAATTTTAATTAGGTTATTTATTTATAACGAATTTAGATTTGTTTTAATTGTTAATTTGTAGATATGAACGTATTCCGAACGATTTTACAACAGTGATATTCCCGGATGGTACCCAACCACCACGTACATCATTAATTAATATACCATCACCTTTAACGAATACATTATTTACAACATTATCGAGATATTTATATCATAAACGTTGGATATGGAATGCAACGCATTCATCAAATTTACGTTTAGAAGATAATGCAATATCGAGAATATTAAATACATTAACAACAATGCGTTTAAAAGAGGGTTTTAGTTTTGCATATTCATCATCTGGTATTATAACAATGGTAATGGAATTATTTATGGAATATAATGTTAGTTGTATTGTACAATATGTTTTATTTCCACCGCATCGTGCATGGTGTAATCATAATATTAATAATTGTGATAATTTATCAAATAGTTCAGATGATGATTTTGATATTGAATACGACAATGAATTACAATTAGTTACAGAAGTATGGATAGAACCCCAATATGGACGCGTTAAAGTTAATGGTAATAAACGAATCAATTATATGAACAATAAATATTACTATGAAATAGCAGATGTGGTAAGTTTTATAATGGTATTCTTTAATTAATTTTAATAAATTTCATTTATAGATAAAACAAATCGACTGGCAATGCATTAATTCGTTATTAACGATGGAACATTTAAGTCTGATGTGCCAAGAGAAGAATCATTCATTTAGTATAGATACGAGTGTAACGTTTAATCGAGTAAATTCAACAATTAAGACTGTTACTAGAAAAAATAGTAAAAATAATTTATTAGAAACACCAAAAACTCCAGAATTAGAGTATGTCTATTATTTTTGTAATTATTTTAAATAATTTCGATAATTTTAGATGGAAATGGTGTCCGATAACAGCACCACGTATTGAACACATTCCATTTATATTTAATCCAATTAATATTTTACAATTATGCCAACAAACTGAATTATTATTTTCAATGTTTGTTGAACGTAAAGATCGAAATTCACATGAATACGATTGTGATAAATCAAATAAAATATTATTAGATAATATTGAAGATCATTTAAATTTATTACATGATCGTGAAATAACATTAACGAAAGATGAATCGGATCGTTTTACACAACAAATATTAAAACGGCATAAAAATCCAGGAAATTGCCCAATTATCAACTATAAAGGTTCTTTATATTATTTTATTAATTAATTTAATTAATTTTTATTTTTAGATAATAGAAATGTACCTAAACAATTTCAAGCGTCAAAATGGCGTTGTTTTATCAAAGGTATATCTATAACTCATGTTATATTAACATTTATTCCGGCCACATTAGATGATCTTAAAGATCTAGTGAATAGTGATAATTTAAACATTCCAAATATTAATGATAGTAATGAGAGTGTTGATAAGATATCGTCTAAGGATAGTAATTATAGTGATGTACCAATAAATACAACAAATTCATTAACACTACCAATTTACGTATACGATTGTCCATTAGCTGTACTAGTCGGTTCTTATATTAATAATACCGATGAAACGATTATAAATCGAGACATATACGAGGATCATAGATTTAAAACTTTCGATTCATTACAAGATGATTATTTAAGGTAATTTAACTAATTAAATTCTAATTAATATTAATAAATTGTTTAATATAGGTTAAAATACGATGATAGTAGTACTTCTGATATTAAAAATGATGATATTGAAATGAATGAGAATAAAACTAGTGCAAAACACCATTGTAAAACGTTAGTTTTAGTACATTCGAAATGTTTCACCATGTCGTTATTTGTGGCGTTACATCAAAAAATCCAAGTACAAAGTGTTGATGTTCAAGCGGCAATGGATCAATGTGAAGAAATTGTTACAGAAATCGATATTACCGATTTTATAATGGTGAGATATTTATTATTTTATCAAATTTGATGTGATTATTGGAAATTTTAGGCAAATTGTGGTCATATTAAATACAATAAAGATGATCGAATTGATATTAATTCATTACGACAACCGACACCGTGTAATGAATTGAAATTTCTACACGCTTTAACGAAAGAGAAATTTTTTAAAATGTTGAATGTAGCATTTATACCAATACCGACAAATCAAGAATTTTATTTTTGTCGTTATTATTCTAATAATAAATTAGATAAATCACAAACAACTATTAATAATAGTAACGAAAATCATAATAGTGATGATGAATTATCGAATGCGCCATCCGATAGAGATTTTAGTGAATATTCGGAAAACGATAAAGTTCCACTACAACGTCTAGAAAGCACAATTAGTGATGTTATTATGAATGATATAAATCCATTATTTTTACATTTAGTTTGTACGATGAGATATAATAATGGTGAATTATGCTATACATCATTACGTCTTTTACCGACTTGTTTAGGCGAATTAACCGATAATAAAGATATAAGTCAATTTATTGAAAAAAAGAAATTACAAATAACTTTAGATATATTGTGTTTAACATTACCAATTGAAGTACAAAATGTTATTTCCGAATATTCATCGCAAGGTTTACGCACAACATCGTTTTGTTCGGATGGTTTCCAACCGAGCATTTCAAGCACTGTATCGGAAATCAGTTTCACCGGAGAGTAAGTTTTCTATATATTTTTTTTTTATTTCTCCTTGAATTTCGTAGTTGGTTGAGTTGGTGGAGTCAATAAAATTACTTTCCCCAACCATTGAACGATTAAAATTATGACCGCTCTTTTTATTTTAAGAATTCCAGAGCCTCTAATCAGCCTCCCCGATTATCAACGAAAATCAATAATACTTCTTTGTGAGGAAGTAATAAATTAACTAATTAATTTTTAATTTAATTAATTGAAATTAACAATTTTAGATACGATGGTTATTAAAAGATGAAATTGTAACAGCACTACTTGATAACGATACAATTACATTAAATAATTTGAATTTTGTTATGAAACATGTGGCGGAAAGTAAAGGACGTTCATCGTGTATTTTGGATGTGATCGATTTGAATTTTGTATTTGGTCCAAATCAGAGTCATTATAAATTTATTGAAGTAATTAAAATATAAACAAAAATTGTTTATATTTTTATTTAGTTTTATTGAAATTTTAGGAATTCTCTAAAATACGAATACCCGATTATAAATTGATACGAGAAGATGAACTTTATTATGTTGCGAAAGATATAAATGTCGATTATAAATGGAATAATTATAACGATTTTAGAAAAATGAATGATTTGGATTTTTTCGATGGTGTATCGCAAAGTGATACGTCTAGTATCGAAGAAAGTGTGCTTGGTACCGATGCTACAGGTAATAGAATATAATAAATATTACTATTATTATTATTGTATTATCTACAGGATATGATGAGGATGTTAGTAATGATGAGGATGACTATGAGTGGTTAATCCATTTAAATAATAAACGACAATATTTACCTAATTTCTGGTTAATATTGAAAGTCGATCCAGATACAGTTACCGTGTATTTCCATTGTAGATTTCTAGAATTAGATACGTCATATATTGAAAATTATTTACAAGTTCAACGATTAGTTAGTGATGAAATTAGGGAATTATGTAAAAGAGTTAATCAATCATTACTATTACAATCATTATATGAAACGAAAACTTGTGATCCATTATTAGAACCTGACGATAGTATTAAAGAATGGCATACTAATAATAGTTCATCACCTATATCGCGAAATTCATCGTATTCCCGATTAAGAAGCATGGATGGTAATTTTAATTTCATTAATTTTTAATTTTTAATAATTAATTTGTTAAAATCTAAAGAAACGAGCGATGAAGCGGAATTAATGGCATCTTCGGTGACATTATCGGAAGTATCGATTAATTTCAAACCTGGTTATTTTTGTTGTCCTGTTGTATGGCAAACACACTTCGTATTACATCCACGTTTAAAAACTGGTCCTGGTAAATCGGGTATTTCACGTGGTATTCTAGCATTGAAGAATATCTTAGACAAATTCTCCGTTTCAAATCGTACAAATATGTTTGTATATCGTGACAATAAATCCAACGTTTTCTATTTAAGGTAATTGATTATTTATAAATTAATCAAAATTCAATTTAATTTAATTATAGATTACACGAGAATGTTCATAGTTTATCTAATAAAACAACACAACGAGCTAACGAATTTGAAAATGTCGTTTCACGTAGTCCATCAATAGCTTCATTACCATCCGGCCAAAAATCCCAATTAAGTCACATCGAACAATGCATAAATTCTTCTGTAATGGTAATATTTAATATCAATCTACTATCTGTTATTGTCATTTAAATATTTCAGAATGATATTCGTCCAAGAGTTCGTTCATTTGGCGAAAAAGAAAGTAAAGATGGTCCTATTGAAGATACGTTAATATTAAAAGTGCACGGAATTACTGAAGCCGGTACTGATGTACAATGTGATTTAGTTCAAGTATTACAGAATCGTTTAGATGATGCTGTGTTAGAATTTTTATCTGTTATGTTGGCTAGAAATTCGATGTGTCCGTTAACACCAGAAGATGTACATTTTATACAAAAACCGTTTAGATTACCCGAAGTTGTAGTTAAAGTAAGAATTTGTATGTTGTTTTATTGATTGTTTAATTTTGTATTTTGTTTTTTTTGTAGTTAACAATGCAAGATTTCGTTTATCAATGGATGGATTCGTTTATTTATTATTTAAAACAAAATCTATTACAATTCTTGAACGTTCCTAAATATATTGATAATAGATCTCATTATCATTTTAAAGTAAGTTGATTTTAAATGCGATTCAATTTAATTAAATCGAATTTCTTTAGGATTATTCCGAATCAGATCAAGCTATCAATCGTAATACAGATGATAATATTTTTATATACAATCAAAGTCAGAATCCGTCAGCGGGTAGTCGTGGTATAGCTTGTATAGCATTGGCAGTTGTTCAAAATTACGATATACCTCATGTTGATAATGTTAAAAAGAAATTCGACGAAATTATCGAAAATAAAAACTATTCAAATATTGTCAAATCATCAACTCTAGATGATGTTATCGATAAATTACCACCAGTACATTTAGAATTTCGTATATGGAAACAAGGACGTGTTAATATCGATAATTTATCAATAAAATTACGTGAAGCAATTAGTCAAGCAACATGGGATATAATAATGGAATATAAAATATTAATACCACCATTATGTGAGCCAAATAATTATAATAAATTAAATATAGAACCTGTGAATATCGATGATTTGAATTTGAATAAAGAAATCGAATTTAATTGTTTATTAGATGTTATTAAACGTGATAATATAAAATGGCAAAATAAACGTAAATTGGAACCGTTTTATTTACCGAGGAAACATCATAGACGGATAAATCCGCCTACATTAAAAGCTACAAGATCGATAACATTCGATGATTATGAGAAAGATAAAGATAATTATGTGAATCGTCAACAAAATATAAAACCCACAATTAAATTAAACAGTTTTGAAACTGGTGATGATGGTGTATTATCAATAAATTATTCTAAATATTTACCAATATGGTTGGAATTTGGTTCAACACTAATGACACCGTCTGTACGTCGACAGAAAATTTTATTAACAAATAATCATATAACAAATATAACAATTAAAGAATTGCTTAATTTTATACAAGAAACACCAAAAGCATTTGTATCATTAGCAACAGAACATATAAACAGTGATAATAATGAAATATTTATACCGTATGATCCGAAAAAGTACATACAAAAGTGCGTTATTATATTGCGCAATTTCGATAATTGGAAAGCTTCAACATTGTACAATAACAGTAGTGAATACGCTAATTTGATTAATTCGCAAAATTTAAAACATACACAAAAATTCGTACCGACTCTACTGCACAATAAATTTATACCAAGACAGAAAATTCTATGGATTTTAGTACAGAACGATTCGGTAATTAAACAATCAATCGATTAATCAAAATAAAATTAAATATTTTTAGATGCTAATTTACACTTACAATTGGGCACGTGATAATATCGATAAATTAATAGCCAATTGTACAAAACTAGGACAATGGTTGAGTGTACGTTCGTGTTTTCTTAATTCTGTAATATCGCAAAAATTAGGTTTATTTCACAATCAAGCGATAACGCAAAAAAGTTTCGTAAGTATTCAATAATTTATTATTCATTTTACTTATTGTCAATTGTTTAGTTAACTTCAAATAACTCATATACGTCGGTAATTGGTGTAACTTTATCTATGATGGAATTTCCACGTGAAGATAACAGAAAAATTCTAACAAGTACATCGAATCTATCGTCGATATTGGAAGCGTTTCGTGATTCTTTCCATCCACTGAGATATGCAATTAATGATCCAGTAATTGCGTTTACTGTGGAAATGACCGAGATGAAATCGGCCGAAAAAACGTCCAGAGGTATTCCATTTATTCTTAATAATTCGATTTTTTATAATAATCGGTTTTAGATGATATGAAAAAGTTGCATTCAATGTATCAGTCTCGAACAAGTACAACGACTGTATCTCAAATACATTTATTGATGAAAAATTCACGTATTGTCCATTATTGTCATACACCGTTATTATTTTTACCAACTTGGCGTTTAAAGGCAGCATCTACTAGAGGACCAATTGATCCAACACGTTGTTATAATAATAAAAATAATATTAATTATAATTTAGAGAAAGATTCGTGGCATACAGAATTGTGTTATGGTTTCTTTTGTGAATATCGTCGTTATTTACAAACATTAGGCTTTATGCCCTTACAAATTGATAATTCTAATAGAAAAACGGGGTATTTAAAAAAAATAATGTAATTATCATTGATAAATTTGTTTAAATTTTAGGATATGGGCAAGAGATAATTCGTCTTTAAATTCGATATTTTATATCCAGAAAACAATAATGGGTGGCATTTTATTGTTTACAGTTGAATTTAACGAGCCGTTTTTTACAACAATATTACACGCAATTGAATGTAATCGTCTTCAAACAACATCACGTGCCTCAATTAATCAAGTAATTAATACAATTTGTTTTAATTTAATTTAATAATTAAAATTTTTAGTTTACTTTGTGTTTCCTCGATGAATGTGATAGAGTTAAAATATTAATGCATTTACATTCATTCACTTATGATTACCATCTCAGGACAATTTTCAATTATATATCAAGTCCGGCTAATAAAAACTGTGATAGATACAATATTAACCAATTTTTCGACGATTTTATGAAATACTACAATAAAGCACCCAATTTCGCTAGAAATCTAATCCATTCAGGTAAATGTATTTTATTAAAAAATACGATAATTGAGAAAATTTCTTATTTCAGATACTATAACGATTAAAAATCTGGTAACTGAAGGTAAACAATTATACGACTATTTATTAACAAATATCGGACAATATAATTTTAATTATAAAATATCAGATGGTGAAATTGATTATATTTTAATAAAATTGTCGAATAATTCGCATAATTCGTATAAAGAATCACACGATAGGGATCAACAAATCGACGATTTCGATATAACATTAATACTTTATAATTTATGTAGTCCATATTTACCGACTGATAATATTCTACATTTAAAATATTATTTAATATTAATATCTAAAAGGTATTATTGTCATATTTAGATGTATTGATAATTTTATTTGATATATTTCAGCGAAATTTATCCAAAATGTGAAATCGAACATCATAAACTAGGCAAATTTCGTACAGTATCATCAACAGCACGATCACTATCAACAATTGATAAAAATTACAGCGATACTGAATCGAATACAACAAAATCGATTGAAATTGAACAATATAGTAGTACATCGAGTGTTGATGAATTCCCATCAAATTCGCTAGATAAACAACAAAAAGATGATATAACTCAGTCTGATAATAATAATCAACAGCAACATATTGAAATATCATCAGAATCGGTGAATTATTTAGGTTATTTTTCACCACATGAACAAACAATGCAACAAATGATCTTAGATAAAGCTAAAATATTAGAGAAACGTATTCGTGAAACGGTTGATAAAGGTATGGTGCATTGTCGTACTCATTTATTGTGGAATAAATTGGTACAACCACAAGATTCTCAATCGTTAACATACGATGAATTTATAGAACTGAAAAGTTTAGCTAGATTAGAACATTTATGTGATGTACATCCAAATTTAGGGCCGTTATTGAACCAACCTTTATCCTGGTATCAAGGTTTAGCGAAATTATTGTTGACTAAATACAACGAACAGAATCGTTCATTTATTTCAACTGACGGTAATATAACACATTATGTTATATTACATCCACGTTATTTTGGTGCTTTTATGTTGTTATCGCTTGATTTACACAGATCACGTGGGGTGAGTAAATTTTTTTTTAACTATAAGTTTTTATTAAACCGATTAATTACAGGATTTATATGCGGTTTATCGCGAACCGCAAGAACACGAAGACCTCTCTGTAGCTTATCGTAAAGCGTTATTAGATGGTTTTGTTAACTGTATTTGTTTCTATTTATGGCAGGGAATGATTTAGAAGAGTAATATTTGTGTGATAATTTAAAAAAAAGTTTTACTTTAGAAATTTTTACTCATTTTTAATCTTTTTTTAAAAAAAGCTCACTATACTGTGATAATAATTATACGTTTTTATTTTGCTAAAAATGAAAATAGTGCCTGATGTCATGTCAATTTACTTTTTATTTTCGTATTCGTTGATTTATTTTTTAAACAATATTGATAAACCAGAATAACTAAAATTTCAAAGTTATTAAGAATTTAATCAAAATATTGTGCCATATTTGTAATTGATTCGAATAAAATATTGAAATTAATAAAAATCGTCTCATTGGAGGTAAAAAAATATATTTAAGAACTCAATAAACAAAATTACAGGTTAATTCGTAGATCTATTAGTATTATTCTTTCCCATAATAATTGGTATTAATTTGAAATATGGCAGTGGATTATTTGCCACTTATTTATTCATTACCAATTTGACAAAAACCACAAAAACCGGGAGGGGGGAAAAGCTAAAGAATCTAAACATTCACTATTCGATAACTACGGTAACTTACATGTTTACATCATATTTTAAGCACTATACGCAACAACAATAAAGTTTAAAATTCTAAAGAAAAATAAAGTGGCACTAACTACGGTTGCTAAAGATTTTCAGTATTATAATTATTGCCACATCGATGCCTGTTTGTACTAAATAAGCCACGTTATTTAAGTTTAACAAAACTATTACTAATAGAGTATAGAAAGTAAATGGATGGAATCGCAAATAAAATGTTAACAACCCAAATATACCACAATTAAAAAAAAAAAAAATCAACTGATTCATCGTTGCAAAATCAGTCTTTGGAAATCATTGGAAATTTCTTGATAGAATATCCTAAATAACTTTAAAACAAAAACAACAGAAAATTAAAAATTCTATATAGCGAAAATTGGAACGATGAATCAATTATTTTTCACCCCCTAAAAATAAAAACGTAACTTAAAGATCTTTGATTAATAATAAAAATAAAGAGATTGGGTATTAAAAAAAGATTTGTGCATAAATAACTGACTAGTTCAAATAATAAACCAGTTATTTGAATGTTGTATTGTCATTTGTTTAAACGCCACTTGTTGTTTGGGGTTGATTACCTTGGAACCAAACGGTTTCTTTATATAAGAACCATAAATCGGCTGCCCAAAGGACGAAATTTAAGAAACCAAAAATCTGCAAGTACAACCAAAAAATCAATTAGACAAGCTGAATTATTTCAAGCTACAATCTAGGCCCTTATTTTTAATACAAGACAACTGAATTTCTAAGAGTTCAATTGAATTTGCCGTTATAAATTCTGTTCTTATTAAAACGGTAATGATTTCAACTAAATCTTACTAAAATGCTCCAAGTGTCATTTAAATTTTAATTACGAGCTTGGATTAAAACAATTTTATGCAAATATGCTGCAACATAAGCCAAAAATCGAAAATTATATTCAAATCGTCTCGTTTTCATTGAACAATATTAACATTGGCTCGAAATTGATTATTTAGATTAGTTTATTATTTTATCCAACACTGTTTTATTATGAGATCATAATTACACTGATTTTAGTTGAATTATATACCCTATAAAACACTAGTGAATTATAAGAGTGAATTTATATCTCATAATTCACTAGAATACTCTATTCCTATTGGTCTGCATAGTAACTTTTCCATGACAACCAAGAAACAAGCCTCCATGATACATTTTTTTTTAACTGTCAAATTTAATGTCAATGACAGATATTTTTAAACAATCAAAGCTCTTTAAAATGGTCTTGGATAAAATCTTACAACTTGTGCATTAAGGGCAAATAAGACGCTTGAGAAAATGTAACTTTTTCTCTCGCGTCTTATTTGCCCCATAATGCACTTGTTGTAAAAATAACTACTAATTACATACCACAGAAATATTTAACGTTGAGAAACTACTGGTATGTGGGATACACTCGCATTGTAATACAGAAACAACAGATTTCAATCCAGATAAACTATTAGCCCATGCTGCACTGCTAGACAACCACAATACACCAAAAATAACAGTAATTACGAAATCCTAAAAATAAATCTAATAATTATTCGGTAATTATAAATCGAATTCGATATACAATTAGAGGCAATTGATTATTAGTCTTATACATATCGTCGAATTTGATATAGAATACTGATATGGCAATAGCATATAGCATAGCTAATACACCAGTAGCTACGAAGAATTTCGAATCAGACGAAAAATTTGTATTGTACGATACTGGACAAGTATGATTGTTACTCAACGTTACATTCTTTTCAAATACTAAATTGAACGGATAATCATAGTCCCATTTAAAATCCAGATTACAATGTTTAAACGATATAAAGCCGGAATATCCTGTTATAGTAGCGAATGCACAAATTGAAAATATCTAAAAGAACAATTATAATCAACAATAAAATAAGAATAATCGAATTTTAAATTAATTACAAAATGTAGAATTCTCATCACCCCACGGGGCTCCCGAAATGCCGAAAAATTCACATCCATCTTGGACGATCTAAATCGAACAAATGAAATTAATTAATGTAAATCAATTTAATTTGATTAATCTCAATTCACCTTTAATTATATTGACGATAATAATAATAGTGATGATAATAATAATAATAACAAAAATTAATCACAAATCGCTCCTCCTTAATTTTTATGCAACCGCTGCCATAATCTGTTGAATATCTCAAATTTCTTCACTACCAACTTGACGACATCAAAATACCTCAAACCTAACCTATATTGAATTTAGCGAAATTATCAAAACTACACAAATATCACTATAATTTCGCAATTAAATCATCAGTTTATACTACAAATAAATAAATCTACCGATATATAAATTAATTAATTTAATTGTAATAACTATAATAAAACTTATGGTTAGTTTTAAATTTGGCGCTGTTTGAACGCAGTGGCGTTCTATTGTTGTATTTCCGGTGGGGCTTACGGCATATGTTTGAATTACTAAAGGGTTGTTCTATTGGGTTTTAAATATTGTTACATTTTATTAATTTTACGGATTTAATTCGATAAAATCGTTGATAAATTGTGTTTAATTGTATTTTTAGTGTGGGATAGTTTTGTTGTTTCTGGAATATTCCAGCGTCGTCGCTTTTATAGAAATTTTATTTGACTTAAATATAAGCACCTCCAGCTAAATTTTACGGTTTATTTAAGTCGCGGATGTTGTGCGTGTAACATTTATAGAATTGTTTCGTGTTAATTTTTATTTATTTATTTATATTTTAATTTATTTGTGTTTAAAATTAAGTGTTTAATTGGAATTAATTAAATTTTTTTTTGAAAAAAAAATGGGTAAAGATTATTATAAAATTTTGGGTTTAACTAAAGGTGCGGCGAGTGATGAGGATATTAAAAAGGCTTATAGAAAATTAGCGTTAAAATATCATCCTGATAAAAATAAAGCAGCAGGTGCTGAGGAACGTTTCAAAGAAGTAGCTGAAGCGTATGAAGTGTTGTCTGATAAGAAAAAACGTGATATTTATGATAAATACGGTGAAGAAGGTTTAAAAGGTGGTGCACCAAGTGGTTCAGGTGTTGGTAATTCTAGTAATTTCAGTTATACATTTCACGGTGATCCACGTGCAACATTTGCACAATTCTTCGGTAATGCTAGTCCATTTCAAGCATTCTTCGGTAGTAGTCATGGATTATTCGGTTTTCCTGATGATGATATGGATGTTGATGATCCATTTGCTTCACTAAATGTAGGACCGGCTCGATCGGGTCCAGGTGGTGCATTTAGGAGTCATTCATTCAATTTCCATACACCACCGAATCGCAATAAAGATAAAATACAAGATCCCCCAATTGAACATGATCTATACGTATCGTTAGAGGATATAACCAAGGGGTGTACGAAAAAAATGAAAATTAGTAGACGTGTATTACAATCGGATGGTACAGCAAAGAAAGAGGATAAAGTTTTAACGATTAACGTTAAACCTGGATGGAAAGCTGGAACGAAAATCACATTCCAACGTGAAGGCGATCAAGGCAGAAATAAAATACCAGCCGATATTGTTTTTATAATCAGAGACAAACCTCATCCATTATTTAAACGTGAAGGGAGCGATTTGAAGTATACAGCGAAAATTTCGCTTAAACAAGTAAGATTATCGAAAATAAAATTAAAAAATTATTAAAATTTACTGTTGACAGGCTTTATGCGGATGTACAATCGAAATTCCAACAATGTCCTCTACGAAAATACCTCTTCATTATACATCTGAAGTAATAAAACCGAATACAGTAAGACGTATACAAGGTTACGGTTTACCATTACCGAAAGAACCATCACGTAGGGGCGATTTAATTGTTAATTTCGATATAAGATTCCCTGATAATCTGTCACAATCGGTTAAAGATATCTTATATGATACACTTCCAAATTAAAAAATTCCCCGAAATTTCGTTTACTATCTAATCAGACGATTTGTACGTTTTAGTACAATACGCGATTGTCAATTTAATTCTGAATGTGACATCATCAGGGGCTTTTTAATTAAATTAATAATAATAATAACAATAATAATAATAATAATAATAATAACAATAATGATTATAACAGTAATAATAACGAAAATGTAATAAGCGAATTGTTTAGCCGGAGATAAGTTGAAATTCAAGTCTGGCTAATGTTGCTCAAAAAACAAAATCAACGTAATTGATGATTATTGTAAATATTTAGAAAATTCTTATTGTAAATACGTTTATTGACAAGTTGCTGTCTTTATTTATTTTTTTAGAAAAATATTAATGGAAAATCTTAATTTATCGTTCCTAAATAACTCAAATAAGAAACGAGAACACGTTAAAGATTAACGACTAATTTTGTAACTTCTAGTGCAATAAAGAAGTTTGTAAAATAGTATTTTTTCTGTCGTTCCTTTTACGATCAAGGTTCTGTTGTTTAAGACCACCATATTTAGTGAAAAAATCACACAAGGCCGACGATAATGCATCGAAACCTTGCAATGTAAAACAAACAACACTAATTTGTATTGAATTAAATTTTAAAATAATATCGAAATATTGTGATATTCACGTCAAAATCGTATTTATAACAAATAAATTATGCTAAAAATAGTGTTAATAATAAGTATGCAACAGGAAAGTGTTAAATTTAGATGTTGCACACGAAAATTCAGAAAAATCGTCCAAAATTTAGGTCAAAGACATTTTTCGCGTAAAAATAAATTACAATTTTCTTTTTATTTTAATTATTTGGAATTTGACTTGTGGACAAACTTTAATGAAATCGTTATCTCAAAAATCGAATTTTTCTACTGTCTTTTTAAAAGGTTATTAAAAAAAAAATCAACTGCATTGAGTGCCAAGCTTTTTAAAATTGCGTTGGTGTACACCTGGGTATGACGTCAAAAAAACTTTGTCGGCACTCTATTTTAGGAGCGATCCGAAGGCCCTGGGTGAGAAACAAAACTGAACAGACGTTTGTGAACATTGCCGCTTAAAAACGATGAAATTTTACTAAATTTCGCTTTTTCGTTGTTAAAAAACAAACTCTAAATCGGTATGTTCAATTATGACGTATTTATAGCATTTTGACGCGATGACTCCTTAAATAGATATTATAGAAACATGGGGAACTATGACACCATCATCCTGCCCTGACGCACGTCTATGACCTCCAAATCGATTGCCAACTGTCGTGCAAAAATTGAAAAAAATTAGTAAAAGCTATATTTACAGGCGTACCAACAAATATAATACAGACTTTTAATCAAAACATTTATTACGTCAAAACTAAAATAACTACAGTGGAAATGCAAAACTATTTAGAAACGATTTTAACTGAAACACTATCAGTTTTAATCGGTACACGTGCTAGGTTTTCTTTCCAAAATTCGTAATTAACATCCCCAATTTCGTGGCATTTAATCAACTGATTGTTCATCCCGATCTTCTCCATCACCAACGGCTGGATAACGTCGACATTATCAGAGTTGTCACAGATTATTTTTCCAAGAGTAGTTTTCCGGATTTCTTTCAACTGATTATCGGTGAACATTTTTGGATTTTCGTACCAAAAACGATCGCCGTATTTAAGACGAATAAATTGGTCTAAAATTAGACACGTTAGTGTTGGTCCTAAAATGCTGTTTTCTAACGGTTTTTCACTTAGAGCTCCGGTGTACAAATCAATATCGTCCACATTTCTAAAAAAATAATAGAATATTAGATTGCGTCTCCTAAATTGAGCCCCCTTTTATTGAAAGAATTCTAACTTTATTTAGAACGAAATTAGCAGATAGATCAGAATTGTGGGCTGTTTCGCACGGTGCACACAGTGTGAAAGAACTTTTGATTAATAACAATTTTTCTCGAAGTTATTTTGGGTCTAATTAGAGAAATACGCCGGTCTGTATGTTAAAATGAGACTTCAACCTATTTACAACTAGTACAATTATTTTTAATTATAACAAAAATTTTTGGTAAACTTTTAATTTCTCTGTAATATTTAAAACCACCCACATGCACGACAGCCGCCTCCGTGGTTTCACGCTTTTTTCGTTCATCAGTCGGGCGGTTGAAAAACTTACGTCACTCTACATATAAGTCGTTCCAAAATACAAGTGTTGATCACACGTGTACAACTTTAAATCACTCACATCCTTACCTTGTATTAAGGGGATATATCAGTGGGAAGGTCATTTCCAAACCAAAAAATGTTGTGCATTTTCCAATGGCTTTTGATGATCTAAACGGCATTTGAAAGAGCCTTTCAAGTAGTGTCGTGGATTATCGGATTTTTGGAAATTCGAACGTAGTCCAGAGTTACAAAAGAAAAACCGGAAGCATGTTTTTTTTATATTTATAAATATTGGCAAAGTTATGAACTAAAATATGAAAAAAAGCATGCTTCCGGTTTTTCTTTTGTAACTCTGGATTACGTTCAAATTCCCAAAAACCCGATATTCCACGACACTCTACTTAAAATGCTCGTTCAAATGCCGTTTAGATCATCAAAATCCATTGGAAAATGTTCGAAATTTCTTGTTTTGAATATGGCCTTCCCACTGATATATCCCCTTAGTTATCTAGACGATTTTACTATTGTATCGTGTCATTTAATGACATTACCGTCTAGAGTAGCGATATTTTCGTTATGGAATGACATATAATCGCCCATTTGTTTTATTATTTATTGTTATTAAATCTACCTGTAGATACTTTGAATGCTGGCTAATGAGTCACCATCAATGTCCTGACTGAGTTGTTCAAATCTGCTAACTTTCTTTAATCCGCAATAATCTCGCCAGTTGTTATAACCAGGTAAACCATGGTCGCGACCTCGTTGTATATTCAAAGACACCAAATCTATTCCACATGTTTTTGTCGTATTTACCGAACTATCCTCAAATAAATGTTGTTTTAACTATAAATAAAAATAATAGATTGCCATATTAAAATTATTAAAGTTCAAGTAATAACCTCGTTTGTAAAATAAGGATCGTTAGCTTGAATTGTTGTATCTAAAGCTCCCCTTAAAGCTCGATCCATTTCACCCGGTTGATACAATTTGAATGGATCGAATAACATACGATGCAATTGAATATATTCAAAACTATGTGTATCGTTCGATAAAAATTTCATTAAACCGGGTATTATTGAATGAGCAAAACGGAATGCAGCAGTTGCGAAATTATTCGCTATTGACGGATCAATACTACTATTATATTTGGTAAAATAACCCGATTTTCTCGGATAAAGATCGAATTTTTTCATAATCCTATCACCTGAAATTCCCACAAATTAAATAAAATTATAATTAATTATAGTAAATACCCAATAAAATTGGTAGGAATTCATTGTACGTGATATGTTGCATTTGAGCGCCTAGAATCCTCCTCGCCTCTTGAAATAAACGTTCATCATCCCAATGCGGATTCATCTTATAGAGATTTTCGGTCAATCGATTATGA
Organism: Hycleus phaleratus; assembly: GCA_013841185.1. NCBI lineage: Eukaryota > Metazoa > Arthropoda > Insecta > Coleoptera > Meloidae > Hycleus > Hycleus phaleratus. Next base: position 13,721 of record JACDRP010000487.1, on the reverse strand, counting down.
TGTCTTGCCCAAATCAGATGCATGGTAGTCAAGTGGAGATTCTCATTGGAACGGGAATCACCTTTAATATTAAAAAAAATCGACAAATTTCTCTACTTTTGAATGGTTTACCTGCAAGAAAACAGTACTGTCCTTTACGATTCTGTTCAATTCGATTACAACCATCGTTTAGATCTGTTGATATCGGCAATAAAGTTCGATTATCTTCAGTCAAATACATGTCCAATTCGCCATTTTTAAAACGTCTCAACTTCATTACTTTATCATCATCAATACCGTAAACAACAGAACCATCAATATATGCACTAACTTGATTCATCTGTTCTCGAGGACCTAAACAACAAGTTGTTGAAGGTGCCGATCTAACAAACTCCATACATGTTAAATTATTGTAAACAAAATACGGATCTGATGTGTCCAATTCAACTGGATAACATTCTGGGTGTTGTTTTGTGTTATTATTATTATTATTATTATTACAACACGAAATCGGTAGACCATCAGATCTTTGATTTAATGCAGTTGCCGTTATGTCGTGATCTAAAAATTGGCCCCATACAGCTAACACTACAGTAAATTTATTATTGTTTCGATTGAATGCTGGATGGACGATTAAACTGACTGTACGTGCCGATGGTAGATGATAACCATTGATACCGGTACGTGGCTGGCTGATACCTGGAAAATTTCGTCATTTACACCGATTAATTTTGAAAATCGATCCCCAAAAATTACCATCAGCATAGTCCGGTGGTAGGGCTCGGCGAAACGGCCGATAAGCCACCCCGTAGTGGTTTGGGTATTTTAAATTATTACAACTACCATTATAGGAACGATAATGGATGTTGCATGAAATTTGAATATTTTTGCAATATTGCGTTTGATTATCATAACAAATTTTTCTATTAAGAATCGTTAAATTTCTAGTCAATAATTCTTCACTGTAGCCGATTCTTGATAAAATTCGAGCTCTTTCAGTGGTCGCTATAGCTTTTTGATGCTTATAACTGGGACTATTTACAGAAAGAATTGTAGTATTAACATCGATTCCATCAATTGGTTGAAACGGATCTGTATTAGAGTTTAGAATATTTTCAAATTCGCTATCATTTAATTTAGTTTCTTCTAAAATTTTGTCATTTAAAGGCCAAGAACTCGATAATAGAACTGCCAAATTGTCCAACTGAATTTCGGTCGAATTATCCTCATTATCATCATTGTTGTTTCGAATATCGTAAGAAATTATAGCAACTAATGCAGCAACGATTGCAAATCTAGAAAAATTGCTTTAATTTTTTTGGATGTTTTAAAAATGACAACTTACATAAAAATAACACACAGACAGCATTGAAACTGTTTTACTCGTCTTTTACGTTCGCGGGCAATGCTCGAATCGAAAACGTAATGCTTGTTTGTCTCGTCTGTTAATAATCTTGTTCGTTCACTTGTCTGCGACATATTTATATAAAAATTACGATTTTTTATGATATTACTAAACTGTGGAAAATATACAGAACGACTGAATTTTCCAAATTGTAACTAACAGTGTTATCTGATTCAGAAACCAATGAAGCGTTAATGAAACCCTAGATTTACCTATTGAGAAACGTGATATTTATTGCTTTAAAATATTAATTACATAAAGATTTTGTATTTGTTTTGTGTCTTAAAGAAAGTAGGATATTTTTTTTCGATCTATATCTCATGTAAAATAGGGGTGTTTCCACAGTATGGAAAACTGGCCAGTTGCCAGGAGTCGATCGATTGCCCCAAATTTCCACCATTACTTATTACAATTGTACGCCCTTATTGAAATGCAAATAGTATTGATTTCGGAGATAAACTATTTTATTAATTGCAAACAATTAAATTCAACGCAAGGATATCTATCAGGACAACCAATTAGATAATTTCAATACAGGTATGTATAACTAGTTGCCTAAAACTGGGCGCTTTTATTTGAATTTAAATTAATTTATTTATAATAAAATTATTGCAATTTATTTTAAAATAACCGTTGGAAAATTACAAAATTTCTAAATTATCTAACAATTTTTAACCGAATTCGTTATCGGAGTCGATTTGTTTTGGTTTTATTAAATTTGGTGACATTTATATTTTCAATCTAGTGTGAAATTGTAGTGTTCTAAACCATCAAAAACTGTAGATAAGTGTTATCTGATAACTTATCAATGATAAGAGATTTGCTGGATTGTTCTCCTTTTATAATACGATCTTTGAACACCTGTTTTATTTACGATAAAACTCGATGTATAGCGAAACTATCCCAGCATTTCCACCACGGTAAATTTCATTGATAATATCGATTCACCGGAAGTTCTATTTAATTTTGCCCATTTTTTGGTGAATTTTCATTAATTTCTCTGAATATAAAATAATAGATTAACGAACGATAATATTGTTGGTTTTTTGTTTTATCTCGCATTATTAACGTGTATTGTTTATTGTTTTACCGTGAGAACAATTAGGTGTTTTGTCAATTGGTTTTTTCTTTTTTTTTTTTTTTTTTGTAAGTGGCGGGGATGCATCTAGTTGGGACACCTGGATGCCGGTACCTGTTTCTAGTTACGTCATTTGCCTTGGTGGAATGAACGTTGTGCGATTCTTGTATCCACATTTATTTCACTTCTCTATTCTAATCCATACCGTGCTGGTTGTCGGTAGGACGTTGTTATTTTTGTTATTGTAGGTTCGGTTACTTTCACTTTCATATTTACATGTGATATAATTATTTTGGACATTTCCACTGTGACATCCTGTATATTCATATCAATTAAATCGCGAAACAATCAATTATAACTCGTTTAAATTGATTAATAATCAAGATTTAAAGATGTTACAATCCTGGTCCAACAAAACAAACAATTTAAATTCAATAATAATAATAATATTATTAATAATAATATGTAAATAAAAGTGTGATTTTTCCATAAAGGTAGGTGTTTAGGTCAAGTGAATTGAAGACAAACACATGCTGATAATTCCGTGAGATTTTTATCAATTTTTGAAAAGAAATGGACGAGGACGATATCACCGTACGTGTGGCTGTCAGGTAAGAAATGACAAAAAAGAAAACAACCCTTATTATTTAAACAACAACAAGAAAATTCGTCAATACACCCCATGTGTTATAAGACACATCCACTATTTTTAGATAGACAAATTTAGCTTTATGCTTGTAAAATTAGTGCCTTATTTCCTGTCATCAATCTTGAAAGATGGACAACACTAATCATAATTATTTTATAATTTACGTTAATTACGCTTATTCCTTTGATTATAATCTGGTTGAGATTAATTGAGATATAAAGTACGAGACGATTGTATTTGGAAATTTTTAACAAAACTTTAATAAACTTCATTATTTTGTTCTATAACAAAGGCCAGGTAAAAATAATAAAAAAGGTCTGTCTCGGTGGTTGGTTCTTCTGTGTAAGGGTCCGGAAAGTTGTCGTTCACCATTGTTTTGTACGAGTTTTTTTTTATATTTTCTATTTTAAAATCATACCAAAAATGTCAACATACACACAACCTTGACCAACCTGCTGTAGGACCAATAGAATTTTACAAATCATTAGAAAAAAATTGTTAGAATCATCGTAATACCTGTAATAATCGGTGATTTATTTCCTTCGATTGTTTCAATTAAGATCGATATCTCTACTACCATCATCATTATTATTACTATTTTATGTTATTATTTATGGTTAAATTTAATATTCTCGTGAAAGGCCAATGGCCTAAAATAACTAACATCGTGACGGTGCTAGAAACGCCTGAAAAAATTTACATAAAATAAACCGTGCGAATATTGGATTAATAATTAACAAATATTTGTTAATTACTGTAATAAATCTAATTTTTATTATTATTGTTAATTATCAAAAAACGTAATTTATAGATTAATCTACTTTCGAATCAATCGATATTGTCCTTTAATTAAATAGCAATTATTCGAAAAAAAATCGGATATAATAAGGTCGCAAAATAAATATAAACGTTTTGAGGTTGAGGCACTCTCAAATTGTTTGTTACTAAATATATCAATGTTTTATTTAAATAGATCTAAGTGATTCATAAAATAAATATAATTAATGTTGTGACTATTATCGATACTATCAAACGACCATATGTTCGTATTTACAAGGCAAAAAGAAAAATAATCTACAATGGTATTATTGAATTATAAATGTGAATTTATTATACAACAAAAAGTCTATTAAATTGATTTAAATTGGGCGATGTTTAAGTGATACTTCCGTTAGGGAGAAAATTAATGAACTCGTATACAATCGAAAATTGAAAACTACTAAAATAACCGACCATACTGCCCTAATTACTAGTATCCATTATTTGTAATTTTACAACTCGCAATAATTTCCATTTAAAATCAGTCTATTGAGAGTATACGCGTAAACGTGATCATTCAATGGCACATTATGTATATTCCACTCTTATTTTTGTTGTTTATCTTCGAAACAACACCCCCTGGTGGCATGCAAAAACGAGTCGTAAGGATTAGTTAATTTTACAATCCTGTTTGTATGTATATACTTACATATAGATATAAACCCAACCCTTTAACGGCCACAATAACAGGTCACAGACCTTTCCTTTTGTATTTCTACAATTATTCCTTAATTCTCTTTTTTCTGTGTTACTAATCCTCTTTTTATGGTTATTTCTACCGTATTTCCGGCGGGTATTTGTTAATTTTAAACAATAAGGAAAAAAATAATAGAAAATAATGCTATTTTATAATAATTGAGAATGTTTAGTTGAAAAAAAATTGATCAATTATTTATGAAACTACAGTAATTATTATATAAAGAAGCAATTAGGGAATAATTAGTTGATTAATTATTGTATTAATTGTTTTGAAATAACGGTTTTATTATTCTATTTGATGCAAATTAGCAAGGCTACATCAGTAAAATTAACAGTGTAATATTTTAATTAGTTGCTGATAGTTGGAAGCAAATTGATAGCATGATGAGGATGTCCACTGAGTATTTACAAGGTCTCTAAAATTCTAATAAAAATAAACAAAATTCTGATAAAAATAGACAATTTTAGTCATTCTATAACGCTTCACTTCTAGTTGAGGTCTCAAAAGTCACTTTTTTTAGCGAATTTTGCTAAGTTGTTAAAATACCGTAATTTGGATAATACTTATGAATATTTAAACTAAATTCTCTCCTATGTTATATGAATTTCTTTATAAAATCAGGTTAACTCTTCAGTTTAGGCAATATTTCATTCTAAATCATTATTTTTAACCAAATTTTACCATTGAGTCTTAAAAATAGCCCAATTTGTTTCAAAATTCGATTTTCTAAAAGAATGATGATGGAACATGAACAGAAACCCTTCATTTTAAATTAATTTGGATCTTTTCTGTTTCAGGAATTCTTTGCCCTAAATCAATTTAAATATCAATTGTAACTTGTAAAATTTTCAGCGAATTTTTCTGAATGGTTACAAGAGGTTTTAAGAGCTTAGATTTTAATTTTTTGAAACGATTATTCTAATTGATCTTTTGGGGGGCCCATCTATCTTTTGTGGCCTCTCTGAGTTTGACTCATCCAGTATAAGTCTTGTTTTGAATTCCAAACCAAAAAACAACAATGATTCGCCATTTTTTTTCGAACTGTTATATAGAAATGATGTAAAATGAAAAATTCCAATTTCAATTTCTGTAGGTTGAAACAGGTTTTTTACCATAATGCAATTAACACGTGGGCATTTCAATTTCTGCGTCACAAAAACAATACGCCTTCTTGCCAATAAATGTATTCTAAAAGGTTATTTTTTACAATACTATTAATTAATTTCATACTATATAGAAATAGTAAATTAATTACGCTTATGGAATTGAAATTATTTAAATAGGAGAACCAAAACGAAACCTTGAAATTTACAATACCGGAACAACCCTTATTTTGTTACAAACAGTTAATAAATAAATAAGTAAATATATTACTGTTTTATAAAGTAGTAAGGCAAATATTTAACTAAAATCAACAATTATTCAATTATTTGTAAATATTTAAATTTATTATAATTGTGTAAAGTTATAAAAAATTCGATTTGTCGATAGAAATCGGGTCAAGTATAACGAAAGAAAATCGCCAAACCATTCTCTAAAACCAATAATTTCATTGAATTAAATCGATAATCTATGAAATTTTTAATTGTAAATGATTTCTTGTTGAGAGAACACAAACCTTGAACTTGATATTTTAGTTTTGAAATTTACCTCATTGTTCTTTCCAATACAAGCATATGAATCATTTATTTTATATTCAAAAAAATTTATTAAATGAAGACCAAAGTAAGAAATTATTTTAAAATATTATATAACGTAGTTTTCAATTTTTTCGTTGTTGTTATTTTAATAAAGGTCAACTTAATGAATCGTCAAATACCTACTATATTTACATGATTACTTCACACCTGAGGCACCTTTTAGATTTCAATAGAATCAATCAAAAAAGGACATGTTTGTCTTTCTAATTATAAGCAGAAAGATTTTCAAATCGATAAATTTTAATAGAAAATCTCGCTTCATTTCCAATTATAATTCATCTAAAACAATTTCCAATATAGGTCGAGGCTTTTGTATTTTATAATCATTCCACTATTTCTATTCCAATTTAACTCTTTAATCATCTTCTATTATCTCATATTCGCATTTCTATTGCAATAAATTTAAATCAAATCTACTCAATTAAGTATTACCAGACAAACTTATTAAATTATTTTATTTTTAACAATTTCTGATACATTTCAATCGAATTTCGAATATAATCGGTACTTTGAGGGCCCGTGTCACACAGACAAGACTTTTCAAAACAACCTTAGAAATTTATGTTCCAACCGATTTTAATGATCTAAACGGCATTTGATAGAGCATTTCAAGGAGCAGGGAAGTACATATCTGATTTTTTAAAATTCGGATGTAATCTAGAGTAACAGAAGGAAATATAGAAGCATGGTTTTTAGCATTATTACAGTTTTTTTTTTATATTTTCCCTCATAATTGGGCAAATATTGCTTATTTTTTAATGAAATTTAGATAACATGTGGCAAATTAAAAGCGCTTTCCAAATCTGCTTGAAATTTTCCGATCGCATTGTTAGTTTTCCGGAAAATTGATGAAACGTTTAGACATTCTAATTGTTAGCTTTCAAACGAGCCCTGGTTCAATTGTCTAAGTTTAAAACTATACGTAAAAAAATCAAATTAGTATGTCGAAACCTTTGATCAATTTTCCGGAAAACTAACAATGCGATCGGAAAATTTCAAGCAGATTTGGAAAACGCTTTTAATTTGCCACATGCTGTGTGAAATTCATTAGAATATAAGCAATATTTGCCCAATTATGAGGGAAAATATTAAAAAAAACATGTAAAAAATGCTAAAAAACATGCTTTTATATTTCCTTCTGTAACTCCAAATTACATCCGAATTTCAAAAACTCAGACATCAGCTTTCCTGCTTCTTGAAATGCTCTTTCAAATACCGTTTAGAACATTGAATTCTGTTGGAAAATAAAAAAGTTATCGGGTTTTGAAATTGTTCTATTTTGGAGATACACACCCTTAAGGGTGAATTAATCTGAATAGCATCAACCACTGGAAGATTAGTTTTCTTGTATTGTAATCAATTAAATTTTTCCACGTGAGATATTACGAAGAAATTAATTAGAAATGGGTAAAGTATACGTAATTTTCCGCAGAACGCACAATTATAGGATTAAATCGTGGTGTTCCAACAGGAATGCATGTTTAAGATTGAATAAAATATTTTGTATCGCGTTGTTCAAAATCGATTAATTCCCGTTTTTGATTTATTTACAGAATCCGGCCGCAAACACCCCGTGAAATAATCGATATGTGTCATGTTTGTACAACTGTAACACCAGGAGAGCCTCAAGTAACATTAGGCAATGATAAATCATTTACGTATAATTACGTATTTGATACAGATGCAACTCAAGAGACTGTTTATGAGACGTGCGTTGCATCGTTAGTCGATTCCTCATTAGAAGGGTGTGTATTTTACTGCTTTTTTATCATTAAAATACCTTTATAATAATGTTTTTTTTTTATTATTGTTTTAGTTATAATGCAACTGTGCTAGCTTATGGACAAACCGGTTCTGGTAAAACGTACACAATGGGTTCTGGATTTGATGTTGAATTACAATCAGAACAATTAGGTATTATACCACGGGCTATTCATCATCTATTCGATGGTATACATTCACGTATTGAAAAAGCACGGGAGAATGGTGTTATAGCGCCTGAATTTAAAATAACAGCGCAATTCATGGAATTATACAATGAAGAAGTTATAGATCTATTCAATCCATCTTACAGTAAAGTAAAACTGATTTCAATCTTAAAATATCAAATAAAATACCAATTATATTGTTGAATTTTTCAGGATAAAGTTTATAAAATTCACGAGGATCCTTATGGTGGTATTCAAGTGAAGGGTATAACGTATAAAGTGGTAACAACAGCCGATGAAGCATTACAATGTTTACGTTTAGGTGCTTTATCACGAACAACAGCTAGTACACAAATGAATACACAATCATCTCGTTCACATGCAATATTTACATTACATATAAAACAACAACGTATTGTGCCTTCAGATGAATATAATGATAGTGATACAAATGAATTTGAAACATTAACAGCAAAATTCCATTTTGTTGATTTAGCCGGTTCGGAACGTTTAAAACGTACCGGTGCTACCGGTGAACGTGCTAAAGAAGGTATATCAATTAATTGTGGTCTATTGGCATTAGGCAATGTTATATCAGCATTAGGTGATAAAACAAAACGAGCATTACATATACCGTATAGAGATTCTAAATTAACTAGATTATTACAAGATAGCCTTGGTGGTAATAGTCAAACTGTGATGATAGCATGTGTTAGTCCAAGTGATAGAGATTTTATGGAAACATTAAACACGTTAAAATACGCTAATAGAGCTAGAAATATTAAAAATAAAATATTTGTTAATCAAGATAAAAGCTCTAAAACTATATCACAATTAAAACAACAAATAGCCCAATTACAATTAGAATTAGTTGAATATAAACAAGGTAAACGGATTATAGGACAAGACGGTAGTGAAATGGTAAACGATATGTTTTACGAAAACAATATGCTACAAGGTGAAGTGAATAATTTACGTACACGTGTTAAAGCAATGCAAGATACAATCGATTCATTAACATTAAAAAATACAAATTTACTAGCTGAAAAGGCAATGGGTAATTGGATCGGTGGTAATAGTGATAATGATGTTGCTTGTATGGTACAAACTTATTTGAAAGAAATCGAAGAATTACGTGCAAAATTAATGGAATCGAATAATACGTGTGAACAATTACGGAAACATATAAATCGTTTACAATGTACACAGCAGAATCAATCAATTATGGAGATATCATTTGAAGATAATTTGTCGTTAATAGAAGAAGCTAAAAAGGAATTAGAAAAGGAGAAGCAAGTTTTAGAGAAAAATCGACGTTCTTCTGAAGCCGATAACGATAGTGACGTCGGCGGCACTAATAGCGATAATGAATTCGATAGCGAAAGTGACGATAAAGATGTCCACAACGAACTAAAAGACGAATTATTAACGTTAACAAATGATATTGATATGAAACAAAAATTAATTGATGAATTAGAATTATCGCAAAGACGTATGCAGACAATGCGACAACATTACGAAGATAAATTAATGCAATTACAACAGCGTATTAGAAATACCCAAGAAGAACGTGATCGTATCTTACATTCCTATAGTACAAATACCGAACCGTCGGATAAAATCAAAAAAATTAAAGATGAATACACGAAAAAACTGTCAGATATGCAGAAAGAATTGAAAAAATTACAAGTCGCCCAAAAGGAGCATGCACGTTTATTGCGCGATCATAGTCAACATGAAAACCAATTGAAATCTTATAAAAACGAATTATTGGAAATGAAACGTACAAAAGTGCGTTTAATTAATAAAATGAAAGAAGAATCACAAAAACATAAAGAAGCCGAAATGAGACGTATTCGAGAAATAGCTCAATTAAAAAAAGAATCACGCCGTAATGCCAATATGATAAAAACAATGGAAGCTGAAAGTCGTATTAAAGATAAAGTATTGAAACGTAAACAAGAAGAGGTTTCGGTATTACGGAAAAATCAACGTGGTAATTTGAGTTTAAAGGCATCGGGACGTTTACTACAACAACAACAACAACAACAAAAGAAACGGAATTTTTCCGAAAAATTAGCGAAACAAAAATGGTTAAGAGTTGAGAAAGCTATCAATAATATAGCGTTAAGTAAACGTGGTTTAGTTGAACAGGAAGTTAGAATGGAACATTTTTTGGAAAAACGCGAACAATTAGGTAAAGAATTAGAAATATTAGAAGAACGTAGACGTCAAGCAATTGAAAAAAATTTGGATATAACACAATTGGATAGTTATATCGATGATATTAAAGAGAATATTAATTACGTACAAGAAACAATAAGTGAGACACAACGTAATGTTATGGAAATTGAAGAGACTCAAGATAATAGCGAAAGTGTTGATTTACAAAATGTTGTCGATACTGTATGTGATATTGACGAAGCTAAATATTTAATGCAAAAATTATACAATATGACATTAAGCCAAAGTCATGCTGTTGCACAACGAGACGCCAAATTAAAAGAAAATGAAGCAACTTTATTGGAATTAAAACAAGAAAACCAAGTCAAAGGACAATTATTGGATCATGTACTACACAATGAATTTCCGATATTTTCAAAAGAATTAACAACAAGCATGTCGAGTAATGCGAACGATACCAGTTCAACATCATCGAGATCATCATCGCCGATAGATTTACAGTAAGTATTTAATTAATTTGAATGAATTGATGATTAAATCGATTATTTTAAGACTTTTAGTACCCGAATCTCATCAACAATCGGTAAATAAGGCGACAAAAGTTCGACGACGTACCGCACAACCGGCGGAACTTTTATTCGGTTTACGAACACAACCAACAATGACCCAATCACAACACGAACAAAATATGATGTTGTTTGGTAGTGATTTACAACGTGTACCGAGCGTACCTGGCAGTCTTAAGTTAGTATAAACTTTATTGTTTGTTAATATTTATAATTGTTTTATTTTAAATATTACAGGTTGAATTTATGATAGTTGAACAATTAAATATAAATAAAAACGACAGTCGAGATATTAGACAATTGTATAATTGGCGCTATATAAAAAAATTTGGATTTATTGTAAATTTTGTTAATTGTTCATTAGTATTGTTGATAGTGTTTTTATTAATTTTATTAATATTACTGTTAATACATTTATGATTGATTATTTATTTATTAATCAATATGACAACTAATTTTTTTAATTATGCCGAATTTCATTATTGTATGATTATTATTAAAATAAATTGTGATAAAATATTCTGCAACAATTTATCAAATTTATTAATTTTTAAAGACCATACAGAAAAAAGCAGTATATATTTTTTGATTTAATATAAAAGTAGCAATTTATTAAACAAAAATTAGGAAACATTCCGTTTCTTTTTGCCAGTTTGAACTGGAGCTGGAGGTACTGGAACTGTGTACACTTTTTGACTGTATCTATTCATATAATACAGAGCACATAACGAAATCAAAAGACTGGAAAAATTCAATTGTTAGAAATTCTACAAAATTAATTATCACAGTAAGAGTAGGGCATTTACATTTTCCAGTATCTATAAGTTTGTGGATGTAAATCTAAGAAACGATGTAGAGAATCAAAATTTAAAAACTTCAATCCCTCAACTTTCTTTATGAAATAATATTTATCCAACACCGTTGTATTATGAGGTCATAATTACACTGATTTTAGTTGAATTATATACCCTATAAAACACTAGTGAATTATAAGAGTGAATTTATATCTCATAATTCACTAGAATACTCTATTCCTATTGGTCGGCATAGTAACTTTTCCATGACAACCAAGAAGCAAGCCTCCATGATACATTTTTTTCAACTGTCAAATTTAATGACAATGACAGATATTTTTTAACAATAAAAGCTGTTTAAAATGGTCTTGGATAAAATCTTGTACACAACTTGTGCATTAAGGGCAAATAAGACGCTCGAGAAAATGTAACTTTTTCTCTCGCGTCTTATTTGCCCCATAATGCACTTGTTGTATAAATAACTATTAATGACGTTGGAGATAATTCTAACAGTGGATTATTTTTTTCATTATGGGACTTATAGAAATTTAGAAATTCAAAACCCTACTCATCCAGATGAACCTACCAAGAAGTAGCACAAACTCGGTGAATTGTGGCTGCTGTTATTATCGATAAAAATAAACAAAATATCACTAAAATCAAAACAATTCTAAAGCGATTTTTCACAATTGTATACAAATATTTTACCTTCAGGAAATAGTTTAACTTGAAATGATTTACCAAACAAACATGTCTCTAAATTACCAACTGCTGTTAATGATAGAATAAAAAATATTGAACCTAAATAGCCACCGAATAATGTATGTAGTTGTGATGAACTAAACCAATTTTTATACATTTGCATTCCTGAGAATATCAGTACAGAACTGATTAATGATAGAACAAACGATGTTCCAGTAGTTACAGCTATAATAAGAATTATAAATAAAATTAACTTATCAATCTTTAAATAACTTAAATATAGGTCTAATCTACTTAATAATTCAATACTTACTCATTTTACGCGAATTTACCGGCAATTTACAACTACAAATTGATGATGCACACAACTTACAACAACGTATTTTTTCTTGGTTATGTTCTAATTGTCACTGTTGACAGATGTATGTGTAACGTTGCCAAATTAACATAAATTCGTTAAATTGAGCCAAATGTACAGTCAGTCGCAAAAGTCTACATACACCATACAATTTTCTTACATTTCAAGAAACAAAACGTTTAGTTGACTTTTTCATTTAAAAAACAATACATAATAAGTAAAAATACGCTAATATAACAAGAAAATTACAAAGTGACTTTATTTTTTGAAATTATAAAAAAACTCAAATTGGTATCCCATAAAAGTCTACATACACTAACAAAATAATTCTATACCATGTGATAATTTTTTGATTACGCTAGCCATGGAAAACAGAAAACAAATGAAAATTTTGTTAGATCATTGAACGTCACATTCGTTAAAGTAAAATTAAAGCTGGGTGGAAACTAATTTTTAAATTATTAGTGCCTAATTATGGCTAGGAAGGAAATTCCTTTAGCGATTAGAGGTTTGGTGGTTAGACTTCGAAATCAACAGAAGTCTTACAGTGAAATTGCAAAAATTGTCAATTTATCGCGGTCGATTGTACAGACTGTCATAAGAAACTTTAATAATAACGGTGGTATTGAAAACGAAGTAAGAAAAGGCCGACCAAGAAAATTAAACGAGAGAGATGCTCATACTATTTTGAAAAATATACAATCAGAACCAAAGACAAGTTCTCCAAAACTTTCAGCTGAGATTGCAATTGCTACAGGCAAAGTTGTACATTCTAAATCAGTTAGAAGAGTTTTACGGAGAGGAGGCTATAATGGAACAGTTCCGCGGAAAAAACCCTTCATATCACAGCAAAATAAGG